>JANEXQ010059222.1:0-13871 GCA_026283885.1 Poicephalus gulielmi
TTTTAATGCGCTGATGTTCTGTAATCAATACATTGGCCTCTTTATCACAAAGCAATGATGGCATACTTAGACAGTAGTCTATTCAATTCTGGTTTTGCTGTTACACAGAAACCCTAGTGAAAATGAAAATAATAATAAACCACCAACTTATAAGTAGACATGGAAAACTAAGCATATTTTTTAGACACAGATTCCTATGTTTATTTATCAAGAATGTAACTATGCCAAAAATAATATTTTTAACATCACAAATGAGGAATATTACTTTCATTTCAAAAGAAATGCCTCCCCCCAATGCTTCCTCCAAACATTCAAATCCCAGCTTAATAAAAACAAATGGCATCCCTCAGTTCTTCAAAATTGCATATTTAATATCCAAAGGTTTGCTGTTCTAACAAGATACAAGCACTCTGAAATCCCACAATTATGTATTCATGTGCCAGAAGTCAGACACATCTTTTTCCATTTTTTTCTTATATGGGTGAATATAATAAATATATTTATAACTCTAAAATTTCAAGACCTTGCTCTTGAAACATAAAAAAAAAAGCATAATGGCAGATATTAAAGGCCACTGGAAACATCACAAAGCCATTGTAAAGGCAAAATATTATTCCCTTGGCATGCAGTCTCCACAGTAATTTGCAACCACTTTAAGTAGCAACAAGGTACTAGCTCATTTTTCAGTTATGTCTGCAACCTTATTTACACAGCGAAGCTACAGGTGATTTCTTACAAAGAAAAGAATTTAAAGAACAGCTACAACAGCACGTAACTGATGCTTTGATCCAAATCACAAATGCTGCACACTTCAATTAACTTAAACCCATAAAATTCAATAAATATCAGGAAAAAAATTTGCACTCCCTGCTTCCAAGAAGCAGTAAACTGAACACCACAACTTCAGCTGCATATGGTTGTCATTCACATATAATTAACCAGTCAACTTATTTAAGGAATAGAAGAGCCTATGTCTCAAAGTGACTTTTCATTTCCAAAATGACTCAGTAAAAAGAAAACTAAGAGCTATTTATCATTAATAATTGAACCTGTATTGAGTTCAGTAGACTACAAGAGCCAACTTACTTTTTATATATATATTTATATATACATTTTTATATATATATTTATATATACATATATTAGAAAGTTTTACTAAGAATGTCCCTGAGGCATTTTTTGTTTTTCTTCATTTGACTGCTAGTTGCCAGGTGGCAGTCACATGCACCCAGATCTTGCAAAGTAACATTTAGAAGGAAATGACATTAGCTTTCAGTTCCTCCCTGAAGATATATTTGGAATTTCTTACTTAGCAGCATTTAGTGTCACAATTATTCAGAAGCAAGATTTTGCCTCTCACAGATCATTTAAAATAATACAATAGTATGAGATTTCCTGTGAAAAAAAGTCTCAAATTGTTTTTTGTACCACTTAAGAAAATAGTTAAGCTTGTATTTGATAGCAGCTATTTAGCATAAGAAGGCTTCTAATATGCATATGTAGAAAGTCTGGCATAACATTTACATCAGACATTCTCAACAGCATGTGTATATTTAGCAATATGATATGAGACTATCATCATCAGCAGTTTGAATTTGACATTTAAGAAGACATTAATAGCAACGCTACAAACATGATAAACCTTGGGCAACAATAACGGAAAAGTAAAATGGTGCCTTTATAATTAGGTTTCCAAAAATAAGCCCATCTTTCAGTCATATCCTTCTGCCACTGCACCTATAAACCCTCCATGAAGCAGTACAAAATTTTTCTACTATTAAACAAGTAGGGTAGTTAAAAGCAACAAGACTAAAGTCTCCCAAATTACTCTGTTTACTTTCCCTGGGTACTAATATACCATTTTACTCCTGCACAACAATGACAAGGCGGCCTTCACTAAACTCTGCAGGGTAATGCCCCCTGCCACACGCTTCTTCCCTCTGTGAATTTATATCACGACAGTATTTTAAAGATTTAACTTCATAAAATACCAAATTCAACTAGATGAATGTTATCACCATAAAAAACAAAATAATTTCAGAATATGTGAAATAATGAAGATTACTTATCAAAGCCAACTTCACAAATTGTACTGCTGAGCATCTGTGAGGCCTGACATCTGCACTCTTCACTGCCATTTGGGGCCGCAGCAGCACATAGCATATTATGGCATACATACGACAGTATTTGGCATACAACACCAAAAAAAGAAACAGGCCCATCAGGGTAACAGCGCTGTACATGGTCCCCACAAAAATGTCTTAGTGATAAAAGGTCAAGCCCAGGGTATTGTCAAAGCCTTCTGAGGCTATTCAGACTTGAGGTAGCTACGGAAGCTGCCTGTGGGATCCCAACCTCTGACAGGAAAAATGTAGATTTTGTGGCTGATGATTTTGTGTCTTCAGGAAATGTTTATCTGGACAAGGACTTCCACCATCTGTATAGTATGTTCTGTCACTTTGAGCCTATGAAAGCTTCTGATTCATTTGAAACAAACAAACAAACAAACAAACAAAGGCCACCCATAAAAAATTCTGGGCTTACACAATGACTAGTGATCTTTTCCACAACTGCCATTTTAAGGAGATAGTGCATACTCCTCAAAATGGAGAGCAACATCCATTTCTGCAGAGCTGCTGAAAACCAGACGCAAAACCACCTACAGCATAGTAAGACATTACCCATGGAGAAGTGGGAAGATGCTTCCTTGGATTACATTAGGTTTTGTTACAAAAAAGCACAGAAAAAAATTCTCACGTAAAAATTTAAAGGGGCATCGGCACTTACGAAGTGCTTCTAGTAGGGGATTTGGGAGCACTTCCGAAATACTGACTGACAAAACCTCAGAAACAAAAGCATGCTTGTTTGATTTAACTTTGTTTTCTAATCTACTCTTCAGCAAAGATTAGGTACAAGTCAGCAGCTACTCTGAACCTGCAATTTATCTGGATTATCTACTCGCCTTACAAATACCTCCTGCTTTACTAAGAATTAAGTTCTACACATAGAGTTGCCTTGGTCATTCTGTGTGGAATTAAGAGCAAGAGTTAATATCTGTCCGTGATCTAGTGACAAACAAAGTGGATGATTCACTACAAACCAATAGTCAAGGAAAAGCAAGCTGAACGAAAAATAAAATGTCAAAAAGAAATTAAAAAGAAACACAAACAACTTTTTTTTAATTGTCTCAATGTTTCCTCCACTCAGCTGAACCAAATTAAACAAACTTCAATTTTTTTAAGACTTTTTATATTAAATTGGGAAAGGAAGAGAATTATGGAAGACACTTCTTTTTTTTCCTGTTTAGTTTTATCAATAAAAACGTACTTCTCAGTGCATTAAAGATGGTGTTCATCTCCCATCTAATTCTGCAAAACAGTTAAGCATATTCTTAACTTCACATTTTATTTAAATCTCAGCACAGGTGATGAAATACAAATATTGCACCAAAGATACAGCAAATACGTCAATGTTATTAGAACATTCTCCAAATAAAAATTAGTTAATTTGCTGGCATATCACACTCTACTGTCAGTAAAATTAACTACGTATTTGAAGCTAAATGATACCTGAAGAAATACGCTTCTTAGGGCACTTCCTGGTTTGAAACAAACTGAACTTCAAGATGGAGATGTTCATGCACTTGTTCAAAATTCAAGCAAGCTTCAGAACCACCACCAGCACAGGCTCAGCGCCAAGAGACAGTGTGCTGTCCCTACCTGCTGGTGTACAGGTGCACACACAAGAGCATATTCCTGTAGCACTGATAACAGCAGGTCTTTTAGCAAGCATTTGCTGGCCAAAAAACCTGTACAGACACCATCACATCTAACAGCTTTCACTTTTAAGAAAACCAAGGAACAAACTGGACCTCTCAAGACAAATTTTAAATTAATTTGGACAAGTTTTAAATCAATTAGCCGGAGCCTGCAGTGAAGCAACTAAAATGCAGAACGACCTTACAGAGACACTGTTTATCAGATAAGCCCTATTTCAAATAGCCATGGTAGGCCTGAGCTGATGTTTTCTACTACTCATCTTCTCTTTTAAATACCTATTTGATTGGCAAATAGTAAAGCTGCACTACACATACGTGCTCCTTCTACCCAGCCTTTCCTTCCTGGCAGGCTACAGGATTAGATGGTATCTGTTCCCTGAATTTTACCCCTCTCTAGATCTCCCTTGCAGACTCACACAAAAGTAACTGCTGGGAGAGAGCAGGGATGACTCAACATAAACCCTGTTGGTTATTTAAAAAAATAAAAAATTGAGCAATTAATTCTTACTGGTTTACCATCCAGTTTTGCCCATTTGTGCCCAGCTTTGTCCAAGAGATTTTAGAATCACTGGAGCAGTAAGGCTGAGGAACAAACAGCAGTGGGACTTGCATGTTGAGAACAAAGCATGGTTTTTTTTCCCAGAATAAAAGTTTAGGCCTTTCACTTCTCATTCTTTCAAAATACTTCCTAATCATCTCTCACAGAAATAGGAACCTACATGTTACTAGAAACATGCAGTTATGAGTAGCAAATAACAGAAGTACACAAGAAGTACCTGAAACTAAGCAATACAATTATTCTTTCCAAGGAACAATAAGCAAATAGCACTGCAGTTATAACAGAAAGCAGTCTCCTTACAAACCTGTGAGTAACCAACTGTGGATGACACTAGCCATGCTGAAGTGATTGCTGACTGTCATTTTTCCTTGGGGGTGTATGCTACAGAGGAACTGGGCAAACATTGAGCTCTGTGAAAATCAAGAAGCTTAGCTCATTTCACTCTGCTCTATAGACTAGCTGTTAAAGGAGCCATGTTATTTAAAAGCGCTTGCCTTCATGCACCTTGTGCAGCTGTTTGAGAGGTGGTTTTAAGTAGTAAATAGTCTCTGAAAGCAGGAAGGGGATGAGATTGAGCAGCAGGGTTTAGGGGAGAAGACCAACTGCAGAACAGACTGTACTGCAGCATGTTTTTTTCAGGCAGGACCGTGCTCTTGTGCTGCTCGGGCACAGTAGCTGCAAGCCACAGACTGCAAACTCACAGGGAGGCAGGGATAGACTCCTTTTATTTTTTGCCGAGAAAGCCCTTACAACTGCTCAGGTTTACGAGTCTATTGTAGTGATTTTTAGTTCACAGCAATTGCACAAATGTGCACAGTAAGCATACTGAGGCTCAAATAAGAACAGAACAAGTTCACTCTCATATCCCAGTGGGTAGCCCAAAAAGTAAATAAACAGCAAATACACCGTAAGTCAGTACTGAAACCTTCACTTTCACTGATACCGCAACCATCAGTGTACATGTTTAACTAATACAACCATGCTCTGCAGACATTCCAAGTGCAAGGAAAAAACCTTAAAGAAAAAGAGATTGTGGTGGGGCACAAAATCAGATACCATACCGCAGTAATTCAATCCATTATGTCACCACAAATGCCTTCAGCTGAGCAAAATAGGATGCAGGTTTTTAAAAGATCACAGGTATTAGATATCAGTGCTGCAAACAAAGGTGGAAGTTGCAGTTTAATGTTGAGCTATTCTCATGGTCTACCACCAAAAAGGGGACACCCCACTCTACCTTCCTCCTTTTCTAGCCAGCCATTCATGCTCCTCACCCCTTACCCCATCTATCTGTATGGGGAGCTGATCTGACTTGCTAACCCAACAGAAAACTATGCTCTTTTTTTACCCTACCCATTTTCTTCTGGGTTAGGTGTTTCCGTTAGCATTGAAATGTCTGCTCAAGATTAGCTCAAGCCTTGAAGTGTGACTCTACCCCAAGACTGAAGGTAGTAATGTGGGGGAACAACTTCCCTTTTTTATCTTCCCCTGCCCCCGAGCACAGAGTTCTCTGAAAATCCTGTTTGTTACACTCATTATGGGGAGCTCCTATAGAATAGAAAGAATTTGAACCCTTGTACAAAATCTTCTTCTACTTGCAAAAACCGAGCCCCTGCAAATTAAGGTTAGAACTTACGTGTTCTAGTACCAGAATCTATGGCTTGCATTTCTTACGTTGCTGGTGTAGGTGGGGCCTTTGCCAAAAATTTATTGACATAAACATGAACTGTAATTCTGACCTAATACTATCAAGTAGCAGGATAGAGTAATAGGGCTATGCTTGATAAATGTAAAGTCTTGGATAGCCTGCAGGTTTGCAGAGCAGCTAGAAGCAGCAATGTGAGCTGCTCTGAAACCATGGGTGGCAAGCTTGAGAAGCAGTTATGAGTAGATGGCAAGCTAGAAACTAAAAGAAAGCCACCTTAAAACAGCATCCTCAAAGACAGTGAAAGCAAGAGGGGTTTTGTTTTTGATTGTTTCTTCAGATCTATGCAGCACTGCAGTTATTTGGGAAGCAAGCAAAGTTCA
This sequence comes from Poicephalus gulielmi, assembly GCA_026283885.1. Classification (NCBI taxonomy): domain Eukaryota; kingdom Metazoa; phylum Chordata; class Aves; order Psittaciformes; family Psittacidae; genus Poicephalus; species Poicephalus gulielmi. The sequence continues at coordinate 6,366 of JANEXQ010059222.1, forward strand.
ATTGTATATCCTCATTTTCAATCGTATCACCCACCTTTATTTGGAAACAAAACCCAGTATTTTATTTTATGGCAGTCATTCTATGCTCCTGGTCAGGTTTTGAAGCAAAAAAGGAATAAAGTAATTCTAGAATTGGGATACTGAAATTGTAACTGCCCAGATACACACCGATCATTTATGATTCGCTCCTAATACTTTCCTTTTAGTATTCATCTTGTCCACTTCACAGATACAGACTTCATGCAAGAAGTTGGGGTTTGTTTTTTTTATTGTTTAAGGAAGGCAGAGCTGACCAATTACAATGCTAATATGCAGTTCTTATAATTAGTCACAACCTCCACAGTATCTCTTTAGAGGTGCTCACATATTATTCAAAAGCATTTGGAAGCCAAAAAGTATTACTAATTGAAACATTTCAGGCCTCATAGCTTTCCTCTAAGAATGCAAATTTAATCTGAAAATAAGTCACCTAATTATCTGAAATTTGAAGAGGATTTGATCCTTCCTTCCACATCAACTTGAAAGCACAAGAGCATAAACATAGAGGTTCCAGTGCAAAGTGCCATGGTCCTGGTTCCTCAAGATAGCAAGTAAAGTACCTTTCATCTCCTAAATCACTATTTTCCAACCTTGCCATTCACACCAATACCAGCTTTGGATTAGGAAAGGCCAGAACTGAGCTAAAGAGCAGTGACAGTAAAAGATGTATCAAAGACCACATCAGCTGCTGTGGATTAAGTAGTGAGGAACTTCTTAAAAGTTAATCATGCAACCAGTCCTGCTCTTGCTGAAGCCTGTAGGTACAGCTCTCACAGGACAGCCAAAGCACAGCTTTTTGTCTCTGCCTGGTGATGCTTACTTTACTCAAGACAGGATGTATATACAAACCTGCAGTCTCATATGTCAGTAAGCTTTCTAGGAGGGCACGGAACTGAAAGATGTCCTCTTTCAGTTGGAGGGGTTTTTTTGCTTCCTGAAAAGGAATGGAGCCTGTCCCATAGGTTCAAGTTTCAGTGAGACTAAACCAAACTAACACAAAGGTGACTATAAACTGGGGAAGAAAGTAGGGACAGAGAGGAAGGCTGGAGGAAGGGAGACATTGCTGCTCTCCCTGAAACTCAAGAGGTACCCTAAGCCTCTCTCCTGCTGTCCCCTCTACACTAGCATATATTCCTCCAAAAACATGTCTAGTTGTCAAACCACTGGTCTGAGCCAGAACTAAATGGTCCAGCCCAGTCACAGATGAGCCCAAGCCAAAAGCACTGCTGGCTCCAGTAAGACGGTAAAGAAGCACTAAAAAGGAGCCCAAGTCTAGGGTGAAGAACAACCCAACACAACTCGCTGACCAACCAAGCAACCAAAAAGCCCATGGGAAAAAAATAAGGAAGGAAAAAATCAGAGCAGATATGAAGGAGAAGGGATTGGAAAATTAGAAAGATTTCAGAACAAGATGTGGAAAAAAGTATGCATCCTTCAGACTATTTCAAGTGAGCTTCCAGCATGAAGTACATTAGGCTGCATTTCTCCTCTTGCGGGGCTGCCCCTGAACACCAGTAAGACTGGATAAGACAGTTAACAAAACACAATTAGGGGGTTAAGCACAGCTTAGAAACACATAACCAACCAGCTGCCCCTTAGTGAAAAACCACCCTGCCCAGTACCACACCAGTAATGACAGTGTATAAATGAAAACTGTACTCCAGACACTGAGGTGGGGGAAACAGGAGGAAGGCAATTGCTCTTCTTGCTGCATGCTATCTGGCAGCTACTTTGTTCAATATGAGGAAAAAAACATCAGCGATTTTATGTGATCTTCTTTTATACAGATGGTGTTTTTGTATTACATTAATCAATGCATAGCACATTAAGATATTAAATGTAAACTGCATGGACTGAAGAGGCTTTAACTTGAGGATGTATTGCTATTTTCTTCTCATTTAAAACATATTTTAAGCGTAGTTCCGAAATAAATATAGGCCAGCTCACTGTGCTACAAATAATATAAACTCTAAAACAGCACTTCCAGTTACTTGGATTTGTCCTGTGTTTTTTTCAAAATCATGATTTAAAGAAATCAAACACAGACAAATCCTGACAGAAAACATTTTCATAATGGAAACACGTAATACCTACATCAAATACATCTGAAACAGAGGTTGGCATCAATGCTTCTCTCAGCTATCCTAGCCACCCTGAGAAACAGCATGCACTACACAAAGTAGTAGCACAGTGCCCATGGATCACCATAAAACTTGTAAATACAGGTATTTCACCCTAAACTTCAATGCTCCTCCTCAATGTGCTACAACCCTCCACTCTATCCCAGGCAGCCAGCTGACTCTTGAGTTAAACCAAGATTTAGCTCAGACAGGGCTTTCTGTACTGAAAAGATTCAAGTACAAAACTTGGTCTGAACTGCCAATATAGCAGAGATAGGACCCTTTAGGGCTCGATATACTGTGACAGCACATGCAAGAGAAAATGTAACATGCAGAAGCTCAGCTTCTCTCTGCAAACACCTGATTTAAGTCACTGGAGCATCCCTAAAGCAAACTTACTGCATTTAAGGAGAACAGGGTAATACTATATCTTTGGTTTAATTGGTTTGTGTGTGGTCACTGACAGTATATTCCTTGCATAGCCAATTAGTTTTTTCTTGGTTTAAAATACTCCCATGAAGTTCCCAGGGAAAGAATAGTGAGAAAAAGTTGACAAAATATTTACCACTCAGATTATTCTTTGTTACAAAACCTGCAAGAAACAGATGAGCATGCATGTGATGGTAGATAAGTTTTTTTCCCATTTCTATTAGGAAAAGTAATGACACCTCTAAATAAACACATTTATGCCAGTAAATGTTCTACCATAAATACAATTATATCAGCAGCAGCAGAACTCAGTTAAAACTAGGGTTGCAGAAATTCTTTCACTGTAATGTTAGGTGCTTCTGCCTCTGTGACAGGTGGCAGGGCTGGCTGATACACCTCTGCTGATAAGTGTTTTGGGAAAAGTAAGCCTGTAATGTGCGTTCCTGTAAGAGCTAGGGTCTACCAGAAGTGAGGGCAAACAGCTTATGTTTTTTCTTATTACATCCTGAACATGTTATATACAATAATTCAAAACTTATAACCTCTTACAAGAAGTGATTGTTATTTCAATCTGGAAGTCTATCTGCAGTAGCCAGCCAGGAGCTTGTACAGATAAAAAAAAAAAAAAAGAAGCAATGGTTTTAACCTTTTTTTTGTATTTACAAATGGTAAGTTTGTAATCAAAATGCTGTTACTCCACATACTAACAAATGCACTGGTTTACAGTATTGATGTAAATTTACACAGGCTGCTAAAGCACAGATTCTTCAACAATTTTAAGATTGTTTTATACGGCATTCAAGAATCCAGTGTCTGAAATTCCTCTCAAAGCTCTACAGCATGAAGAAAAATCTTGTCTATTCAAAATATTTCAGCTGACTAGTTTAACTTTCTGACTAGTCAATTTTTTATACCTATTCACGCAGGAATTTTTGCATTACACAAAATGCCTTTCCGAAATGATGAAAGGAAAACATTTTTCTCATCCTTCGAGTCCTACACAGTTAAGTTCTGTTCATTACTAATAAACTTTTTTTTTTACCCATTTTCCACTTACATTACCAAAGACTATTTATGTTATTGGTTGCAAATGTGAGTTTTAATATCTTAATGTATGCAATGCAGGTTTTAGCATTTTTCCAGACAAGTATGAAAACTACAATTCGGATTATGTTTAAATTTTACTAGGAAATATAGGAAGAATGTGCCTTACCAGGACCAGGCGCATCCCATTACATATGGGCTTAAACTGTTCAATATTCTCTAAGGGATGGCAAGGACTACTACTTTTATTGCATTTATTATCATAAATATTATACCTGTTTGTGATTTGAAATGTAGCCACACTTGTAACCTCTTGCTATGCAATAAAATTAGCTTGTGATGTTGGTAGTATTTTATTATTCGCATGGTAGAATGAAAATAATGACTTAAAACATTCTTTTCCTTTATGTGAATGAAGGCGTTTAAAATATTCTCCATTACCCTGCTTCCTGCAAAACTGGTTTCCAAGACTCCAAACTCCTTTCAAGACTGTTTTGTAATAATAAGAATAAGAAGAAGCAGAAGCAGCAGTGCTTATGATCAATTAGGAAGTACAAAAGACAAGAGGATGCCTCAGAATGACAATGACAGTAACAACCCTCTCAGTAAATGGCTCCTCCCCCTTTCTCAAGGCTTTCATAGAATGAAAAGGTTAACAATTCTCAAATGCTGACCATCTGAATGATTCCTGCCATTAACATCACCATAACACATAAAATAAACATTTTGCTACCAATGAGCTTAATGAACTTAAATGAGCTTAAAACTGTAAGATTTTAAAGAGATCCCGACCTGAGAAGAACCAAGCAAGGTATTAGACACATTAAACACAAACAAGGCATCTGTTTTAGGGAACTCCACTCTTGTAGGCCACACTTCAAAGATTACAGATGTTTATAATAAGGATATAAAAAGAGCCAAGAAGCTGATTGCTAGTTTCAAATACACTACCTCTTTAAAAACCTATTTACTCCTGTAGGCATGTAAAGACTGCTAGTGCTGTAGCTGTAACATAGCAGGGAATCTCTCTACAGAAGCAGTGCGTCTCAGTAATAACCTCCTTCTGAAACATGAAAATCTAAAGGTGCTTATTTCTGATTTTATTGCATTTGTAATATTGAGTTATTATAGAAGCTCCTGGCATTCTTATGCTGGAGCTGTCATTTCCTCTATGCACTCTGTTTCTCAAGCATTTGTAACTTTGCAGTTTTAATTCATATCTGGCTAAAATTTGGTATGCTAGTCAGCTTGCATACAAATTTCTTCTGAAAAGGTCAGGGAAAATAAAAAGCTTCAGATTTCTTCCAGCTTGGTAACCTTAAGAGTCTAAGAAATTTTTATAAATGTTATTAATATTTCAATTTATAACAATGTTGTATTTTAATAATCGATGCCTTAGTCTGATGGTCTGGATTAGTGGTTCCCAACCTAAAATGTTGCAGAGCTATGCTGGCCCTTTGCCTTCTTAGGCAGTTCTGTGCCAAAATGTGAAACTGGGGACACTGGGGTGTATCTTTGCAAAGACATCTGAATGCAACAGGGATGGATGCTCTCAACCAACTTGCTCACACTATCTTGAAACAATTCTGAGAGGCAATAAACCCTATTTTGCAATAGGAGATAAAAACTCCAAAGATTCAGACTTCAGATCCTACCTGTGACCTCCAGGTTTCTTAGTTTCATTCACGTTGCACAAGGAACTTGAGCTGTGACTTAATAAGCAAGTTTCTTGACAAAATCTTATTACACGTTACTCAGATAACTCTAACACATCCTCAAAGTTTAAACACATATATATGTTCTAATAACATCTATCACTTTTTGTATTAAAAAGTGAGTTCATTAAGCTCATTGGAACACTGCAGAAGTGTAGTGTAAACGAACTAAAGACTCCTATCTTATTGATGCTATATCTAAGGTTACTGTCAGGTTTTCTGTTAGCAGACACGTAAGAGCTCATAATAGCTGAGATTTTAAGTATGGGCTTCTGAAGTTATAGGAAACTACTACTAGTATCTCTCATGGTCTTCTCTTTGGCATGACACAGGAGATCACAAAAACAAAATAGGAGAAAAACAAATGCATGCAGTTAAGACACACATAACATGTATATGCATTGACAGGATTCCAGTTTGCCTATACCCCAGATATGCAATTACACTGTTTCCATAAACATGGTACAGAAGGTGAATATTAAATTCTAAAGTTTTCTATACATTATAGATGAAGCTTTCGCTCCTCATCTACAGGTTTATCCTGATCCCCTGCATTGGCACATCAACTTACACAATGTATACAGGAATGAAGCAAGTTCACCGCCTGGAAGAAGGCAGCAACTTAGTAACATCTGCTTTACTAACATAGATACTTGCAAAACTCTGATACTTCAGAGAAAAGTGTACGTTATTATTTCTATTTTTTGCTGCTGATATATTTTTCTACTTGATGAGACCAGTAAGGTAACTCTCCTTCCACTAAGCTGGTAAGACTTTTACCATGGGAACTTCTTTTGAAAGAAAAGAAACCTGTATTCTTCCAGCCTGTCTGGATGGAAGGCAAGTCAAGCACACACACGTCTGCCTCACAGAACAGACTGTGTCACCTCAAAGCATGACACATCCTAAAGGCTGGAGACAGTGACAGTGAACTGCCTATTACCTGTTTGGCTGTGAAAAGTAAACAAGTATTTTCTCTTTCTGCTCTATTTTAATCCTACTGAGGTAGAGAAGAGGTCTCCAGAGTTATGAGCAGCAGAGGTAGGTGGCTTCTCTGCAGAATTACAAGCAGCATTTGAGTGAAAGAGAAAACCATAAACGACTGATTAATAAGTCAGGTGGCAAAGTCCACTATTTTACAAAAATGTGGCTTCCATGCTAATAATTTTATTTAAACAGAGCAACAATGACTTTATAAAAGGAGATGTAGTTCCATCCAAACCAAAAGTTAGCTAGATCATTTCTTTGCCAGAGAGAGATACTGAATCTATTTATTTAGTGTGAGTTATAATTGACTTAGAATGGAGGTGAGTGTATTTCTTTAGGCTATTCAGATTGAGTAGCCAAAAGGGAGCATTTATACATTTTTCAACCCACTTAAAACCCTACTGCAGCACAAGGAATATCATGGCACAAAGCTTTATGACTTTTACAATGGGAGGTGTGTGTGTAAAGGAAGAACTTAATTTCTATGAACTAAAAAATGTATTGAAGACCTCTACACCCAGCAGAAAACACATTGAAACACTTCTTGCTTTACCATCTCACTTAAGAAATGAAGTGTGATCACTAACATGAGCGACAGTATTTTTGTCTCAAAAAAATATGGAAAGGTGTATGAAAATGAGGCAAAACTGATTTTTTTCAGGCTGATTTCATTGATAAAGCAGCAACAAATCTGGTAAGAGCTGGTACATGCAAGATGCTTATGCATGCAGCCACTCAATAAAGGCAGAGTGCTGAATGGGAACTGACAACTTGTATTCTTCTGTGGTTTTCTTTTTTCTTCTTTTTTAAAGCAGTAATAAAATCTCACTATCCTGAATTAAGAGCTATATGACAGAAAAAAATGGAAGAAAAAGAATAATTTGGATGTCCCCAGAACTGAAAGCTAATCTGTGGAATCAAGAGGCACAGCTAAGGCTGGGCAGAGAAGAGATTCAGAGCAGCCCTGCAGAGAAGGACTTGGGGGTGTTGGTCAATGAGAAACTCAACATGAGTTGGCAGTGTGCACTCGCAGCCCAGAAAGCCAACTGTATCCTGAGCTGCATCAAAAGAAGCATGACCAGTAGGGTGAAAGAGGTGATCCTGCCCCTCTACTCTGCTCTTGTGAGACCTCACTTGGAGTATTGTGTGCGGTTCTGGTGTCCTCAACATAA
>JANEXQ010059226.1:0-24358 GCA_026283885.1 Poicephalus gulielmi
CCGGGAGGAAGCAGAGACAGGACACCTGACCCAAACTAGCCAAAGAGGTATTCCATACCACAGCAAGTCATGCCCAGTATATAAACGGAAGGCAGTCACCTGGAAGGGCTAGATCACTGCTTGGGTTGGGCTCTCTTCCCTTGTTACTTCCCTTATCATTGTTATTATTGGTGGCAGCAGCAGTGGTCTTTGTTATACCTTAGTTACTGGACTGTTCTTATCTCAACCCGTGGGAGCTGTATGCTTTCAATTCTCCTCCCCATCCCTCTGGGAGCAGAGGGAGGAAGAAGGTGGGGAGTGAGCGAGCGGCTGCATGCTTCTGAGCTACTTGCTGGCTTAACCACGACACTGGCCTAAGCCTCAGATCAAGATTTAGAGCCCTTACGGCTTTTTGTACCCTACCCAACATATATCTGCATATTCCTTTGCTAATATACTTTTCCAGTTTTGTTCCTTTCAGTAAACATTGTGTTATCTTGAGACAGCAGACGACCAGAGCTTAAGTACCTGTTGTGGTTAAAAACTGAGGAAAAAAAGTTAATTCCCTCTTCCAATTTACATATACGGCTTTAGAAATGTTACAGAGTGCTACCTTGTTCCTGAGTTAGTAGAAAAGACGATCAAGAAAGCCCAATTTATCTTTTTCATGCCACTCATTATTTCATATAATGTATCATGTCCCTGCCCTAAACACTTTCATTATTTCCACTATCCTTTCACATGGTATTCTATTTATATCTTCCATTATTTTATTCCCAGCTCTAGATCCATTTCTACTTCTGCTATTTTTCTTCAGAAATTAGTTATTAGAATTAAAGCAGGGTAAGCAGAAAAAAACCCAAGTTATCCTTTTATACAACATCATAAAACGTGAAAGCAAGAGGAAAAAAATTATTTTGACTGTCATGCATCAAGCCTACATTTATATTTTGCTATCCAAAGTAATGCAACAACTCTTCTCCATACCTTATTCTTTCCAAATGGTTCAAGTTCTTTTGGAATAACTGAATTAGAAAATTCAGTTATGAAGAAGAGAGAAAAAAACCCCCAAAACTTATCCCTCTTCACAAATTGACATGTGTGTGTGTGTGGAAACAACCAGGGAGCAAAGAGCAGGTGAACCGTCAATCTCTCACTTCATTTGTTTGTCCTTGCTCTTCTTGCATAATTCTTCAATCCGTAATTTACCAGCATGAGTTTTAAAGCTTGGATGAGATCACAATAATCTTGGAGTCTCTGAGTTTTTCTTATCTTGGGCATGAATGAAATAAATAGTTAATAAAACTAGACCCCAAATTACCATAACGTATATCAGTTTGCTGTTGTTACTGGTTTTCCTATGTTTCTGAAGGCCCCACTGAACTTGAACTCTTCATAATTTAAGTAATCAACCCTCATCTTCCACTCCCTAAACTAGACCGTGATATAATTCCCTAACCATCTTAGCAAAACCTACCTCACCAGTCCTGCAATGCCTTGCTCCCGTGCCCCGAGTTGTGCATGCAGTTATGTTCCAAGGCTGTCCAGGTCTAGATTCTTGCAGAAGCACATAGTTCTCAGCGCACAGCTCTTGACTGAAAAGGCTGCCCACAGATGTAGGAGCTGCTGATACCTGGTACAAGCATGTCAATCTGAAGCGAATTCTAGACTGCAATTTATAGACTAGTCATCTACTTCACATCCTAATAATATGCCTCTATAAATGATGAAAAGTATAGAAGAAATTGGATAAAAATAGCACATAGCAAAACCAAGAAGCTATTGTTAACTAGTGCTAACTGGCTGAATTATGACAGAGTGCAACTTCCACTCTAAAGACATGTACATATGTTCATGTTTATATTCCTGAAGAGCAGAGCTTTATTATGTGCAGGGATATTTTACTATTTAAGTATCTGTCTTTAAATAAAGTTTCTCTCCAAATTACTATTTGGGGAAGACAGCATGAATTTTTAAATCACACAGACCAGACACCTGTATTGAGAGTTACTGAACCACTGGACCAAGTCTGAAAGTATTGAAACATGTAAATTAATACCAGAAACTCCCCAAATATCCTATACACATTTCTGGGCTTCACAACTGAAATGCGTAAATTACTCTAGGGAGGCAAAAATTACTCAGCACCATGTGCAGCTTGGAGAGTATTAATATGCTTTCCTTTGACTTAACACTGTGCTGAAAAAAACAATTCTTGTTTTCTCCTTTACAAACATGGCTGAAGCTTTTGGAGCCGTCTTTTCCCAGGAAGTGTGGTTCTGCACCTTTTTTCACTACCTTCTCACAGAGTTTTAATATCAAACACAATCTAAAAGCAACCTATGCTTTCTCTGAGATGACAGTATTTTCTCCAATGATTAATTTTTCATGGGTGAGTAACTTTTACACCACACTTGAGAACTGCAATTCAAGAAAAAATAACGTAAACATTGATTAAGAACATGTACATTTCTGTTGAGGGCATAAGATTCTTGTTTCTTTGCCTGAAAAATGAGAGTATATTTTGGGTGCTAGCAAAACCAAGAACTTAATTTCTCACAGAAGTGCTACTTAAATATCTAAAAAACCCCATTCCTCTTCAGAATTTGCCAGTAAACTCTTCTACACATTGAAGCTACCTTTCAGCTTTAGTAGCAAATTTTAGAAGAATTTTCTACTGTGCAGCAAAGCAGCATTTCTGATGAAGCAGTACTTCCTATCACCCAGCAAGCTAAATGAAACCAGCACCACTTAGCATCAAAGGACCATGCAAAGGTCCGGGTAACAGAGCAAGGGTGCTCTTGTCGAAATACCCTTTCAGCGTCATGAAAACATCTGTAGCAGAGCCATGAGTTACTAGGAAAAGCCATGCTGGAAGTGAGGAGAACTGACATGAAATGACAAAGCTCAGCATCTGCAGTCCTACCATGTAACCAGAATGTCAAAGGGAAGGTGAAAATCAGCGACATCCAGGCTACAGGCAGAAAACTGAGTGCAACAAAGTTTTCACGGCTGTTGGTCCTTTCAGCCCTAGCTGAATAGAAATACAGGCAGGATACTTTTTAATCTCAGTTTACAAAAGAAATTGGAAGCCAAGATCTGAATAATTTATTAAGCTAGATGACAGTATTTGTCACAACAGTCTAATAGTATTTCATGTAATACAGCTAATAATAAAAACAGTATTTTATGAATGGGCCAATTTGAAAATAGGCAGTTACTGGCTTCGTTTATTAACAAAAGTGTATCCACACAGCAGAAAATTACGATAGCAGCTGATGTGTATGCAGCATCCTACCTTGTACTTACTTTAATTAACCAGTTATATACAATACTAGTGATTATTGTTATAAGTTCTCTACCAAAACAAGAAAGAGGAAGCCTCTGCTCATAGCACTACTTTATTGGCAACTTAACAGAAATATTTCAGAAAACGGCACTAGGCGGGAACAATGTTTTTAATAGACAAGTTCAGGTTTACAAGCATTTCCAGAAAGCAAACACCATTTTCCTGTACCTATTGTATTTTTAAACTTACGCAAAAAGCCCTCTCTGAACCACATAGTTGTTGTTTATGTTGCTAGAACCTACCTGCCATTTTAACTCCGTTTTCAAGCAGCATGATTTCCCTTGAACTTTATTATCTAGCATTTGTCCACTAAAATGGGGAAAACTATTAGGGAAGAAAGGTAATGGAGAAAGGGAGCAGGGAGCAGAGAGAGAAGGACTAGGGTAGAACAAATGGGAAATACATTTTAAAGCACAGATAACTGACAGTAAAATATATGTTCTTTGGTTAGCAAGCAGAAAAAAAGGAAACGACTTGCATACATGATAGATACACACTAGCATTCTAAAGCAGAAGACAAGAATGTCAAGAGTGTATTCTTCCCCCACTGCCAGATGGAAGGGCTATTATTATAAATGAAAGGCAGCACTAGTGGATGCCAGGCACTTCTGTTGTGTGCCAGATTCTGAAGTCCAGATGTAAGCAGGTTACCCCTGGGACAGGACAGGCTTCAGCTCCCGCAGCAGAACAGAACCAATCACAGTTTTCTCAGTGTTTATGATGAGCTGTGCTGTAGAGCTCTCCTTCAGCTCCACTGTGACTAGCATCAGTGACTCACTGTGCACAGTCTTAGCGGCAAACCTGGAGGGGGAAGGAAAAATAAAAAATAAAAATCACTGAAGATCTTCAGGTCAAAGACTGCTAATATTTCTTTCTGGAAAAGTTAAATGAGCTCAAATAAAATAAAATGCCTCCAATTTCATTAATGCATTTCAGGGGATAAACCATAAAAACCTCCATAAATACTTCTGACAGAAGTTATTCAGCGTTGTGTAAATATTTCTGCATTTAAGAAAAAACAAAAAGTATCATGCAAAATTGCATATCTAATAGCACAAATGAAAAACTATTTAAATAAAATTATGTAAATTCTGATTCTTCAATTTATCTATAATATTCATGCACACTGGCAACTTGAATTCAGCTGTATGGAGTTTCCATGGATAACTGTGATTATCTGGTGCTCTAAAGAAAATGTAACTACGTTAAATGTAGTAGAGCACTTCCAAAAAGCAAAATAATTGTACTTCCAGAAAAGTGCATCCTTCTGCCATCTTGGGAACTAATTCAAGGAAAACCCAGCCAAAGTTACAAACACCCAACACAATTATTTGAAATGATGGTAACAGCAAAACACCAAATTATTCTAACTGTGAATTTATCTACATAATACCTAATTAAAAATATGGACAATAATTATAAATATTTTAGAATTATTAAAAATCTTACAAACCAAATAAACCCCCTCCAAAACCCCAACCAATCATATAAACAAAAGTTAGGTTTAATGCACCATTACTGAATTCCAAGACATGAAGAACCCACTAATTACATGGAATTAAAAGCAAAACTAGCCTTTTAAGCACCACAATTGACTGAAAAGCCATTTTAGGCACAATGAACTTCTGTCAATCCTGTTAATTCATTCTGCATGCACAGCCAGGCCCAAGAGACTGGAAGGGAAGGAAGAGGATGGCAACAGCCTCCTCCTCCATCTTCCACAAGGCGCACACCATGGGTTTTCTCTTGCCCTTCGCCTCCCCCACCCCCCTTGATTACTTGACAACAAAGTTGCTGCGCATGGGCTTTTGAAAACACTAACAAGTGCAGAGCAGGTCTGTGACCCAGTCTGACCCCACTTTGCAGGGCCAATCTCCTCTCCTCTTTCTGAATGACACGTGTCTGAATCAGAGCCATCTGCCTCAATTTGCGCAACATCTTCAGCCACAATAGGACTCAGTTAGCCCTGACAACAGCTCACAATACAGAAAAATCAAACTGCTGAGCTGACAGCACGCTGTGCGCTATTCAAGAGCAAACCAACTGGTCAGTGTCTCATGTCTCACAATTAGCATGGGCCTTGCAAAGCGACTACCCAAGCCCTTGGGGATCTGTTTAATTACCATCAACATAAAGGAGGGAGTTTATCAGGAGATACTCAAAAAAACTTCACTCTAGACTTAATTAAAATATTAGCCACTTAAGCAGGAAGCAGGTTCTCTTTAAACGAGAAGTAATTTCTCTTTTTTCTTTTTAGACTACGCATACCAAAATCTCGTAACACATTATACTAATTAAGGAAACACGGGGCACTTCTCTAATGTCACCCATCACAGGTCAATCTATTTCTTTTGTCCGGATTATAGATACATTCAAAGACCTCTCTCTTTAATATGAGGTTCTAAAACAACGTTACTATTATAAAAATTATCTACTTAGCTAGTTATATCAATGATTTCACCTATTTGCACTGAGGTGTAGAAGATGACTATTTCTCTGGTTGATTTTGACAGGGAGAAGGGATAATTATAGAAACAATAGTCTTATTAGTCACTTTATTTACTTAACAGTTGTGTCTTGGGACAACACAGAAGCAGATTATGTCTGAGCATGCACATAAATAGGTTGGTAGTTGGCACTCCCGCTGTGTTTCATAGCCTCGAGGCTTGATTTTACCCTCTCTTATTAAAAGCTGAAAGTGATACAAAATCAGCGGTCTGCAAAAGCCAAGGTGGCCCAAAGCATCAGAGATGAGTTTTGCTATGGCATTTTCACATGTGGATTTGCAAAATCACATAGGGAATCAATAGTACTTTTCCATACATCTGAACAAAACACATAAAATCAATAAAATGTGAGTTTGTATGTGGTTTCCAAGATGCAAAGGGTCTGATACTGGGATCATTTTACACAAAGCATTAGTATGCATAACTAGCATTGGCTAATTGGTTTGTATCAATGACCACCAATCTGGAATTTCTTGGTGCAAAAAAATAATTGGAACAATACAGGATGACTTAGTTCACCATTAAAAAAGCGTGTATAGAGGAACAACCACACAATGGGTTTACCACTGATTTTGAACTCAAGAAATCAAAATATGTTCCTTAAAATAAGGAAGATAATTTTGTTTCTAAAGATAATAATAACACAAATACGTATGTATGATCTCTGAAACTGAACAGAGTTATAAAAGGATGAAGCAGTTGACCTCCAGTTAGAAGACACTAACAGTAAAACTGATTTGCTAAATATTTAGATACTTATAAGTACTGCACTGAAGTATTTGGTTAGTAGTGTTTTTTCAACTAAGTACATGTCACCGTGTTTCTATGCTTACTCTTAAAAAGCCCACCTGGATTTTCCAAAATGTGTGTTCTGCTCAACAAAATGCTTAGAGCAAAAAGCCATTAAAAAAAAAAAAATAAATCTTTCAGCAATAAAAAAATCATCACTCTAATAGTATAGTAGGTATTTATTATTTGCAAGAAACTTTTATTCTCCCCACAAGGTCAGTAATTATTTCTTACTTTTTCTGAAAGCTGATAATGCCTTAAAGGTTAGAACTTGAATTTAAAAAAAATTGTAAAAAGATAATAAAACCTATCAGAATTCATACAATGAAACAAGCATTGAAAATGGCCTTGCAGTACATTAAAATCTAACTTGTAAAGTGGTTGGTTGTAGGTCCAAAAGGACTTGTCCTATGGACAACTCTTAACATACGATGTTATATTATGAACATGGTTCTGTTGCAACAAATGATGCATCAGTGAACATGAAAAAAAGAAGAAAGTAAATGAGAATACCATTCAGAAAACAGAACCAAATATTTACTAGTAATTTGAAGATGGTTCTTTCTGTTACACTGGAGTTATTTTCTATTTTTCCTTCTGTGATAATATTAATTATAAAATTGATTTTACTTAATTAAAAATATTCAGGAAGATTTGCAGCTGTTAACAGCCTTCCCATTTAAAAAAAATCAAGACAGATGAGACACATAACAATCTGAGGTATATTTTCCCAAATATATTCTTTTCCTTTAAATGAATGTCAAATATTCTGACGCTATGTGACATGGAAAAAAAAAAAAAGAGAAGTTCACGGATTATTTCTCCATAAATAGAGTACTTGTCAGTAGATAAGGAAATATATATTAAGAATCAATTCTAAATCAACATCAAGAAAGGACTGTATATTTTTAGAAAGTCACTTGTTCTTCAGGAGTTAAAAATCAAGTACACATTCTTGGTCACTTTCTAAGAAGATAAGATTTGTTAATGATTATCACATAGAAATATGTGATTTATAGTTGACATAAAGGGAAATGGGAGAGCACCAGTGTTGTGGTTTAACCATACAATGGTTTAATACCATTCAATGGTATTAACCATACAATGGTTTAACCATCCAATGGTTTAATGCCACAATGTGACAGCATTTGCCAAACACTGGCTTTGTAAAGACGACTAACCTAACTACAGACTAGCAAGTTTTTCCTTTTACTTGTAAACAGGCGATAGCTACAATATACAGGAAAGGCATTTTATAGGGAAAGGTTATGAAAATTCCACACCAGTGAATAGACAGCAACAGAGTAACTCAAAATCTGCTCTTTAAAATTCAACATTTGAGAAAGTAAACTCAGACCTGAACGGTCACTATTGGGACAAGTGTTTACAGCAGAGTAGGTTTGTTATGCATAATTCAACAGCATTAAAATATAGTTCTCTCCTGTTGGGTGCTCTTCTCCCTCTGATTTTTCTTTCCAAGCTAAGCTTTTTCCTTTTTCTGTTCTACTGCTTACCAGAAACAGTGATAATGGCCCATGGAGGCTAAAACTTTTTTTTTTTTCCCACCGCCTTTTCTTTAAATCTTGTACATGAAACCTTCAATTACTGCCTGCTGAAGCAGATAGAATCCTATTAGTAAGAAAGACAATCAGAAGATGCAATGCCCTGCCCTAGCTGTAGGAAAATAATTAGTCCAAAGTTGACAAATGTGTAATCAAGTTATGCAATGAATATATTCAAAGGGGATGAAAAAAACCAAACTGCTGTGAATTTGTCTTCAATTTGTAAATATAAGAGTGAACAACTGGAAGTACCTTCCAGTCTATTAATTGGACAACAAAAATATTTACATTTTTATTACTCCAAATCTTCACCTTACTCTGATATATTCTATCATGTACAGGTTTGACTCTATAATTAACATTTCATCTAAAAATTGGCTAAATCACTGATTACCTGTATTTGTTCTCTATGTAAGCATTAGAACATGAAAAAGAACTATACATAATAGCATTACCATGTATCAGTTCTGACCTGGAGATAGAGCAAACTTAGATAGTAAAACGTAAGCAGAAATACACTCACAAAAAGAAAGATTTTTTTTTTTTTAACCTGGTAATTTTAATATCTTGGGAAAAAAAACCTTGTCTAACATTGGTTATTATTAATAAAATTTGATTAATATTTACTTTAAAAATAATATTATAATTGAAATTTTCTTGTTTCTAGCATGTCATGTGATTTTAACGCTATCTTAGAATAAATTATACAAAACACTTAACTCATTACCATAATGCAGTTATTACCAATATTAATTATTTTTGGTTTCAATAAAATAATGAAATTGTAAAGTAAATTGCAGTCAAACCTGTCCTATGTTTTTCAAATTTGTAGTTCTATTGCCAAAATAGATTTTGCGTTTGTCCTCAGCTGCCGGTAAGTAGTTGTACTGTACCTCTAACAAAAATGCAGGAATGTAAGTGAGTTTTCTAAACATAATGTTCACTACACAGCATTACTACACACATTCAAAAAGATGCTGCATGAACTTTTTATCATTCTCCAAATTCACTTTTACTTCAAAAATGCCAGCATTTTTGTATGTTGGTGTTTATACCTCTTCCCGAAAACTTCAATAAGCTAAAAGCTTGAATCAACATATGTGGTCCTCACACATATCAAAAGACCATTGTAATTCTCAATCTATTTTGTTTTCTCATCTAGTTTATTGTTTTTATTTTTCTTAAAGAATTGGGCATTTAGTATGGTAAATATTTGAGGATTACATAGGTCCATTTTTAAAACAGGCTATACATTTTAATTTGCAGAAAAAATTATTCACTTCCAAGAAAGTAAGCTACCTTACAAAAATATATGAAAATATTAAAGCTCCTCAGAGATCTTTCAAATCAAAGATATTCTTTTGTTTGGTTGGATTTTTTAAGTGTTAAATGTTTTCTGTTTAAACAACTGGGTCAGAAGATTCCTGTTTGTTTTTCAAATAAAATGCTGCACATATTTTTTCACTTTACAGCATTCAGATACAAAAGCAGTGCTGTCCTCTAGTGGACAGCAAATAAGCTATGCTAGAACAATCTATTTTGATTAACCTTGTATCTAAAATGACTCACTTATATACTTTTAGTATTTAGCAAAAACCTGATTTTCCCACGTTATTTTTAAATTTTGCAATCCACATGCAAGCTCCTTAAATACAATAGTATATTTCAAATATTAAGGGCCTTAAAATGATGTTATAGAAAGGCATTCTCTTGATCAAGTATTTTGTACCAGTTAGTCAAAATCTTTTTGTGCTGGTAATATGTGAAAACTGTATTAATACGTATAGGGTTCCTCTTTAGCAAGGAGAAACGTTTGATGGTTTGGAGCAGTAGGATTTGAATAAGAAATTAAGGACCAAGGAAGAAGGAAGGAAGGAAGGAAGGATGGATGGAAGGAAGGAAGGAAGGAAGGAAGGAAGGAAGGAAGGAAGGCTAACAAAGAAAATTGTTAGCCCAGTTAGGCGGGTTTGTTTGTTTGATTTTCAGAAAAGCTAGAATTACTTCTATCGTAAATCAAGAAAACATTAAGAGTTTACAACTTCTGGTTACAATGAAGGCTGAAATACTATGGATGTGGATATACTATTATTCTCTTTAGACCTCTGTCTCCTATAGGTAAAGGCTACCAGAGAAACTGCTTTGCCTAGGGTATTTAGCTCTCTAATTAATTCCTACTTGAGAAATTAGGAAGCAAAACCAAGGCTGCATGTCTATTACAACTTTATTTATGCAGCTACTCATTGCAGCTTTCTAGAAGAGGAGAAAAAGATGACTGAGCCCCACAGCTAAGGAACCACAGAAGCAGAACAGTCCACAAAACTGCGTCGAAGGAGCTACTGCCAGAGGGAGATTTCACTTCATTTAAGCTCTCCGACAGGCCAATTGCTTAGTAAAAAATCTTAGGGAAGATTTTTGTGTGCACACAGAGCAGAAGAGGTCTTCAAAAATCAGTCTTCCTGGATCTGTAAGACCTGTTTGTCAGCTGCTGAGAACATATGTTTGGATTTAAGTGAAGTAGCTATAAACAATTTCTATTTCTAAGAAATTTCTACACTCTGTTTATCCTCAATATATAGGTGATAGCACTTCCTTTCTGACATACTGGAAGCAGATGCAGTTGTTAGTTACAGTAAGCTGATGAGGTCTGATCACCAACTTTCTGCGTGAGAATTCTTCCAAATTTAGTACAAATTGGAAGTGGTACATACACAGTAAAATTTTCCAGGTGAACCCCTTTAAATGGGGTTTTCTTCAGTATAAAACCTACCTATATACAAGCACAATCACATACCTTTTCTTCCCACAGTAAGTGTTGCTGGATTAAAAAGATGTGGGGAGGATAACTCGTTACTAAGCATGCCATTCTCTGATAACCAAAACTGTCTGTAAACAAAACCCTCTTTCCTTTGAGAATCAGTCTGCCAATATGCTATAAATGGGACATGACAGGTTGCAAAATGATAAAAAGGGTTGAATACAACCAGACTGTCAGGCTGATTCATGGGATGGGGAATAAAGGCTAGTGAAAAACAAGTGTTGACCCCTGGACTTCCGATTTTTAAGCATTTTATGAAAGTTTCTATGTTGGGTCCTCTTGCTTTCACGTTCTTCAGGATTTCAATGCTTATCCATTGCAGCGCGCTTACTGTCATATTAAAAAAATTTACACAGTATAGTTTTGATTTTGGTAAAAGATACTAATGCAAACCTCCAAAAGACAGATGGAAGATATTTTACACCTCATTCAATACTTGCTTATTCACAAAATCACACAGGTCATGGGTATGCTAAACTATGATGTACTACAGACAGTAATCTCTGACCAAAATGGTGTATCTATACGGTTCAGTCAAGTGTCCTTAAAAATATAGATCCCAAAAGCAGCAGTCACTGTGTGCAATGCTCTGCTTTAGCTAATTAGCCCTGCCCCAGCAGTGAGCAAAAGTGCTGTTTCATACTTCTTGTTTAAAAGCTAGCTTGTTTGCAGCTAATTCAGGTGTCTACTATGAAGACACACCAAGAGATGAGAAACTTCCTTCCACAAGTTCTGGCGATCTCTAGGAAGGAGAGACAGCTATCAGAACGACAGCTTTCATGATTGTAATGGAGAAGGATATTAAACTCGTTATTTTGAAATGTGAAATGGCTGTTCTGAAGCTGATTAAGACTTCAGTGTTGAAAGAAGCTGAGGTTTGACTGTCTTCAAAACCCCAGGTTGTCGCTATTTGGTTGCTGAAATTACAGACTTGCCCATCTCAAATTAAGAGGACTGAAATTAATGCTGTCATGTGTCTCAGAGTGCTGAGGTCAATGGTTAAGGCCATCCTGATAAACTGCAGAAAAGAGAGATGTAGATGACATTATGCTCACATTCGAACCCAACTATTTCCTGTTACTAATTGTGGATTGCTTCCAAAATGCAACAGCAGCAGCAGACTAGTTCAATGGACTATTAAATTAGTTGAGGTTGACTAAAATTTGTTCCTCATATCCAACCTGATAGGTTCAGACTTTTATCTCACTGACTGAGAAATGTACAAGTAAACTCTTTGAGAACAAAAAACATGGAAAAGATGTTCTACTTTACATCATTTTGCAGAACCATGGTCACTGAGGGAAATGATCTACTAGACTGCAATGTATCCCATTTAAGAAATGCTTCAGAAAGTAGAAGGCAGAGAGGAAGGCAGTTCAAGACAGCTTGATCTCCATTCCACTACACATTATATTCTGACATCAATGGAATTACTCAAGCATAAAACAAACTGAAAGAGGGAAGAAGCAAATCCAGTTTGCTTCTGATGATGCCAGCTCTGAACAGACTTTTTTGCTATATGCTACTGCGTACATATTAAAAGCTTTTGGACCATCTTTTGTAGGGAGTGGAAATGTGTGTTTCCATTATTTTCTTTCTAAGCCAATTTACCCTAAAATACCTCTCCTTCATGCAGAGAGCCTTACATAATAATTGACAATATTTTGACATTTTCGAGGGGTACATAAGAGCATTCAAGTCTAAGATTAAAGTCAGCAACTAGTCTTTTCAGCTTGTCACCAACTGTTGCCTTTTGCTATATTAGAAGTGACGAAAATGAAGATTACCTATCCTGGTAGGAGGTTATGGAGCTGAAAATGACAAAAGAGGAAGATACCTGAAGAACTTTTAGAATATTCATGTGAGAGGAATAAGCAACACATTTTGAAGGTAGCAGTAACATGAAGGGCATTTCTGGATAAATAAGGCTGCTGTTTGTTAAAATTAAAAATACTGAAAATGTTGAGTTGAATAGTGTCTTCATCTCATCACATTTTGAAATAGAAGAGACTAGCCTAGAATTTATTTTTGATATATAAACCAATGAATGTTATTGCCAAGATAGAGACAAGTAGCTGAAGTGATGGTCCACAGAAGAATCAACTTTGAGGAAATACATGTCCTCAATTATGTATCCTCTTACCTTAAAGATGGAAAAATTCCTGGCAGACTTTCCCCACTGACAATAAACAGCAGAAATGCTTCAACTAAAAAGTATCTAGTCTCTAAATGTGGTTATTCAGACTGATCTAATTCTCTGCAGGAACAAATATTTCTCTTTACATGTCTCTGTCTTTAGACATTCAAATGGTACCTGCAGTGTGGTCTGAATCACAAGATAGAAACTTGGTGCTTTAGCTGACTCTTTTTGAAATCACTTTGCCAACATCTACGTACTTCTCAACCCACTTCCAATCCTTCATTTCTTAAAATATCTTTAACAAACTACAGTTCTTAGACATTGAAAGAGCTATGCAATTGAAAAAAATACCCTAATCACTCTTGTGAAATAATATTTTAAGAAAAATACACTTATTTTTTTCTGAAGTTTTCATATTTGAGACATTATATTTTCTGCTAAAAAAAAATATATCTCTTTAAAAAGCATTTCACATTCTTGCTTTTGGCAGAAGCCTTTAAAATTGAAATAATGTTTCCCTTGATCACAAAAGCAAGAGATATCAATACATAGCTAAATCCTATTAAGGACATGAGAATGCACCATATGCAGCCTTACAAGGCCCAGTAACCTAGCTTGTATCAACTCATTTGAAGAACAGGCAACTACACTTTGGAAAGTAAAATGGTACAGCAAATTTACTTTACAAATGTATGAATATAAATCTGCACCTTTGTGTTCTGATATATATTTTGGCTACTGAGTTAAAAACTTTTGCAGCTATCACTTCAAATAAAAAGAGTCAGAAAAGAGAGTTTAAAATAGAATCAACTGTATTATCTGTCATTTTGTTCAACACTTAGTTAACAATTACATTTCAAATAAACCTAAGTATTCAGTAACCATACAGTAAAGAGAGAAAACAATGCACCTAAGAAGGTGTTGCTATACTGTGATACAGACTGATATACAGCTGATGTATTTGACAGGTTTATATTTTTTTCATTTCTCACTGGTGACTGCATGCTATTCGGTTGATATTTGTTTCAAGTATTTATTTTCAGATCTTCATTATATTTGCTCTAAGGATTTTAATTGGTGCAAAAATACAATCCTAAATAGGGCTATTAATTTAAGAAGCAGTAATTGGGTCCCACCAGAATGACACTGTCTTTGTCATGAGTGCAAATATATTTAGACTGAAAGAAACCCCAAGAAATACATACCTTTTCGTGTTCATTGGATGAACCTGTACTAAACTATACAATTTCATTTTGAATGAGTACATTGCATTACCAGATAATACAAATTTATTGGCATTAGACATCATTACATAGAAATACTTAAGTTGGGGATGGCCAACTAAGAGGTTAATATAATTCATGCTGCGCAGTGCAGAACATCAGTTTAAAAATATTTCTTTTCCTGCGCAAAAGGGTATGTACTGAGGACTTCCAAGAAGTGAGCTCAAGTAGTCCTCACAGAATAGCACAATGAGCTAAAACAAGTTCTTGCATATAATTTTTTCCCCGCTCGCACTAAAGCAAACAAGACAGATGACAACATGTAGAAATAGAAAAAGATTCACTTTTAACATATTTTTATTGAATTCGTAACTGCTTTGTTAAGGTAAAAGGTGACTCCTTATTTATCATCCTGAAATGGTGTATATGTCACATAAATAAAACATGACACACTTCTTGCATTTGTGAGATTTTGGAAGAAGAGACTCCATTTTTATTTACGTTCATGGCAAAGTTGATTTAATCCAAATATAGGCATACTTTTACATGTGTATATGTACTTAAGTAATTTGTTTCAGAGTTTTGTCTAATCTATCTCAAATACTCATTTATCTAGGATTTACTTTAGTGATAATGTAGTGCTATTTAAAAGATGAACAGGTTCACCACAGTATCAGTTAATATGTCCATTCTTGTTCTCAGTAAAAACAATCTGCAATTATGACTACACAGTATCTTTGAACTACAGTTACTTATGGTAAAGAAAATGAAGGGCTATTTTCTAAACGCTTATCATTGCTGGGTATTTCTGGTAGGCTATTTAAGTTTTTATAAACAATTTTTATTGCCTGATGGATATTATAAAGACAAACTATTATGTAACTACTGTGGAAGACTGACAACATTCTATTTTGAATCAAACCAAAACCATAAAAAAACATTTCAGGATGCTCTAAAACATTCTGAATATTTCAGCCTGACCATAACATGTTTTCAACCACTGTCTCTGAAGGAGCATATCCAACAGGAAGTACATCTTCAGTTTATTTACTGCTGGTCATAGACCCTGTTTTGTGCAAAACCACCCTTTCCTTTTCTTTTTCTTTTTTTTTAAAAGAGCAAGAGAAAAGCAAGATCAAATTAGGAACTTATCTAAAATCAAGAAACCTACGGCTGAGCTAGGAGCTAAGCTATTACTTTCGGAAGCCTTTTCCAGACTCAGTCACAAAACAATCCATCCCTATGCAGTAAGTCTCATGTGATGGATAAGGTAAAGACAGAGAACACCTGTATGCTGCAGACACTTCAGTCTCTCTTGATTGACACTCTCTCCCAGCCTTTGAATTGATGCTGAGGCTGTATAAATCCCTCAGGGATGCAACAAATGAGGACTCTTTCATGGAGGAGCAGGTGTCAATAGTGACAATCATTTCAGTGCAATTGCACTTGCTGTACCATGTTTTTACAGTGAAACAGAATTTTATCATTGACCATATCAAATACATAGGAAAATCCAGCTGGGTTAATCTTAATGTTAATGCAATATAATACAAATGCCCAGTGGTGCAAAAAAGACTAAATCCAACAAAGAGAAATACCAGGTTATTAGTCCTGTGTATGCTACACAACTCTTCCTATTCCAAACAGCCATTTCAGTTGGAAAAATTAAAAAGAAAAACACTGTTCTTTGCTTTAAAAGAAGATACTCTGCTCTTACTCAAATAGCAAAATTCAGGAGCTAAAGAGATAATTCACACTCTGGAACAGCTTTAGTAGATGCTAGGTGAAATGCATGCATTTTCTTATTCCAAGACCAGGTTAACAGCTTCCAATTACATCTTGCTGTTGCTATTTGTGTCCACTCAGTTTTCGACACATGGCAGTTTTCTTGTTTGTTCCTGTCACAAGTGACAAGGCATACAGACTCACGGGGCTAAATATTTTGAGTCAATCACATTAAAAGCTGTCATTAACCAACAATGATATCAATTCCACTGACATTCTGTACCACAGCTTTTGGATGAAATGAACTGATCTACAAGTAACATTTAGAATTTAGACAGGGCCAATGACTTTTGTGGCTGATCACTGTTTTTCCTTGCATAAATATAGGAAGGACAAAGAAATGTTCAATTTAACGTTCAACCTGCATTTAAAAAGATCTTCATCCAACTGAAAAAAAATCAACCCTAAAACAAGCACCAAAAACCAACTTCTAGGTTTAGCTAGCTGGATATCACAGGTCAAAAATCAGCATGGGAAAAATTAGCTGCTTCTCACAGATGATGCACTTGAGTAAGGCCACTTACTTTTAGAAACAGAAACAAAAGTCAAAAAAATATACAGATGCTCTTGAAATTACTGTGCTTTAAAAGGCCACATTTTCCCTTTGAAACAAAATCATGAAAGGACAACTCCCCCTAACTGTGCACAGTACAATCTAGATATATACATTCAAATAAAGAGCTAAGAGTACTTAGGCTCAAGTTAATACCTGCTTAGGGTTCTATGTTAGAGTACAATTGGGTACTTCATCTGTTAAAGGTGTGGATAATAAATTTTTCCCTAATACTACGAAATGTTGACCAATTTTGAACTAATAAATTCATATTAAAAGATGGTTCCACTATGAATGATGTAATCTTACCTGTGTATGTTATCTTGACCAGAAGGGACTACACCCAGGTTTGCTGCCTTCACTAGCTTCTCAATTATTACAAGTCTCGTAGAGTTCTGTGGAGCAACAGCTATTGTAGCAGATGTCTCATTCATTCCTGTCAGCATCCCTGAAATATTATGTATTTCATTGTGAATACTTTTAAGATTTGCTTGCTTATTAAGCATAAAACCAAAATAAGAGACTTCTAAACAAAAACCCACATTTACATTAAAAGTTAAACCATTAGTCAAGAAAACAATTTTGTAATAAATTAATTACACTTGCTTAAGGTATTACTTGCAATGCCCTATAATTACTAATAACTGAAAAATGACATACGATACTAATACAACTGTGAAACTAAGATGGCTCTTTTTTACAAAAAAGCGTAACTTAAAAGAAGAATGCAAACATAAATTAAGTAAGACTGACTTAGAAAAGTCCAGTTTAAGTAAGACCATATACAAAGACGTCTTCTAATATTTCAATTATAAACCCACTGGATTTAATTACAACTTCATATCCAACTGCTAAAAATAATCTTGAAATTCAGACAGTAGTCACTGGTTCAATTAAGTTCATGAAGATCAAGACATTCCATTAGAAACTGGGAAATTCTCTAAAATGTTACCATAAACTATTTGATTAAAATAATTTGAATATCACTACAAAATGGAACAGAAGTATCAATACTGTATCCAAACATATGCCAAAAAAAAGTAAAGAAGGAAATGTTGATCAAGGACATTTTAACAAAACCCTCTACTTTTCTATCAACATACATTGTTTTGAACTAATGGTTTGCTGGATGCTCATGTTGATTAAAACCCAGTAGTAACTACAACTTAACACTCTCTGTGTAATTTTCTACTATGTTCAGAAGGTGAAAATGCAGACAAACAATGGAGCAAAGTACCTTAGGCAGAAATATGAAGCATCTGAAATCCACAATAACATTAACAATGAAAACAATGCAAAAGTCTCAAAAGGGTAATATTTTAGGGCTGCACATACAGTTCTAATCCAGTGCAAATGGCACTAAGATGCTTAATAGAGCAATTAAAAAAATAAACCCAACATTTTTATGCCATAGAATGTGCATTAGCTGCTGCCACAAAGTAAGAAATATCAAAGTAAAGATGGAACAGCTCATAAGTAAATAATGGGCTATTTTTGAACATGATCTCCTCTTGAAAAGAGCAAAAATAAGCACAAAACTTCTATAAAGACCAGCTTTATCTTGGGAATAGAACATTCTGTTTCAAATTGTTTAACTTCACTATTAGGCAAAAGCTTTAAAAACTACATATGCAGCCTAAAACTGCTTTTAAGCAGAGCGCAGGGACTGACATAACACTGCTGAGAGATGTGTGTACTCACTTAGGATTTAAACCTTCTCCATTAAGCTCTATTGAAGAGCAAATGCTGAATAAATGAATGCAACTATGTTTATGTTAAAAGCCTGTTTTCCGCAGCATGTAATTAAAGGAAATGTTGTACAAAGCCAGTACTTTTGTCAAGCTCCTGTAAATGGAAAGATGGATAGCACTCAGAGAAGTGAATGCATTGCTTCATATTTAACCTTAACACTCTTGTCATTAATGGTTTGTCTAACTTGTTCTATAAAAGACAAGGTACTGCTCCATTGAAGTAAAATTAAAAAAATCAACTAAACCATGCTTTTCAGAACAGAAGATTCATTATCGTCAACTAATGTATTGGCATAAAGCAAAGTAACATCCTATCAAGTAAGGCACACATTCAATCTGCCTTTTCACCCCCCTTTATTTTTAACTCATGCTGTTTTATTGTTATAGGCAATTTGTACCACTCAGCATGACAGTGTAAACTGAATCAAGATTAATTTACATGCAAAAGAACACTTAGGAGAGCAGCATGGTAAGCAAATGTATTGTCTCGATTGCTGAGGTGGAAAAGAACCTGGAAAGAAAAAAGGGTGCTCTAATTAAGGGGCATCAAATATGATTGCTCATGGTAGTCAGGGGCCAGAAAATAGTAAATGTCCAACCATTTAAAGAATTAGCATCTTCCTCTGTTAGGAAGATAAGTTGGATATATAAATCTTAATGAAATTAGGTAAACAATTTGTTTACTTAACCAAGGTGTTTTTGTGTTGTTTTTTAAATGTGAATCAGGTACACATTTAAAAAGAAAAAGATAATTATTTTAAAACATGTTGCAGGGGGAGGGGAACAGTCTTTACACTCCAAGTAGTTTTTACACCTTAATAAAAATTCTGATAGATATTCAGCTATAAAAACAATATGCCACCTTCAATATTCCTTGAAACTTGAGAATCTGACACAATTCCAGTCAGAGCATAGAGCAGCAATTAATCTGGGTTAACTAACTGATACAATGAAATAACTGTACAACTTTTTAATAACAAAAGGAAATGAAATTGGAAAACTTACACTGGCAGGCAGCAAGGTATGTCCAAGTTAAACTACTTCTACTCTGAATTAAGGCAAGTGGAGTTTTGCTACTGTTTTAAAAATCAGCACACAAGTGAAAAATTTGGTAGAGTTTCCAACAGTACATGTATCACCCGTGCAGAATTACTGCTACAGAAATTGGACTTTCCATGGGGATGTGATGCAAACCAAGGTATATGTGTATATATATATACACACATACATATATATGTAAACCAGGTAAAACTAAAGACCAGTAAAAGTATTTAAACAGAAAAGTAAAGAGTAGTTTGGCAATACCACTTTCATCCAATGCTTCCAAATTGTCAATCACAAGATCAGCTGCTAACTCAGCTGCTGCTCTGGGGAATTACCTCATCGGAGGATTCCCCAGCACAGGAGGGAAAGGAAGACCGTCTAGTAAGGCTAAGCATTATCACACAGCATGGGGATAAATTCAGCTTTCTAGGTTCTGCCACTACCACCACACAACCTTCACAGCCATGAATATTCAATAACCTATCTGTTCCCCAGTCCTGCCATTAGGAAGAAAATGGACATACACAAATGTAAAAGACAATGCAAAACAGCAGGGTGTAAAGATATGTAGCAATAAGCTGTCTTCCACATAGCAGTATAATACCAGCTATTTCCTCTCTAGCATTCTTACTAGGTTACATGTGCGATTTACATGTAAAAATGCCTAAAACCCATACGTATTCTCATTCTCCCCCAATATAATCTTGCATTTCTAATATTTTCCTCACTCACTTTTTACCTATTTGTTCTGGTTATGAATAAAATAAGGCATCACCAAGTAAAAGACTTGAAACATCTTATGTCCAAAACCAAGAAAAAACAAAAAAAAAAGTAAAAAGGAAAAGCATGACAAGTGAAAACCAAGTTATATAAATCAGATTCATTTGGAGAATACAGACAAATTGAAGTTAAACACAAAACAGAATAATATATACCAACTTCTAAATTGCTCTGCATTTATTATTGTAATTTGGATTTTTCACTTAACAAGATCACACAGTAATTCTCCCCAAATGCTAGCTGCTCCTAGATCTTTGTAATAAATACTTATGTAAAATTTAGAACTGAGACCTCTATTACCATGAATATTCTGAAACAGCTGATATCTTTAAGAAAAAAAGATGCAATAGAAAAGGTTTTAAACCTGTGGTAAATTTGCCAGCATCAAGTCCTGCATAAAAGAATGAATTCAGGAAGACAGAGAGAGCAATACAGAAATGCCAAGAGACCTTCATGGATTTACAAATACTTCATATAAACAAATTTTCAAATAGCTTTATTCAGAGTAGCCTTTCTGCTCTATTAAACATAGCAAACAGCTGCCAGATTTATTCAGACAAATAATCAACAACCATAGAAGTAAAATGGCAGAAGAAAAAGGAATTTTGGCAACAACTCCACAGAGGACCACAGCTATTCTCCAAGTACACTTCTTCTTTGTGCTCATGGTTCTGTATGGCCAGCCAGGAGGAAAAAACGTCCTCAGTCACAGCAAAACATACAAAAACTCTTGTCAAAATATCACAAAGCAAGCAAATATAAAAACAAGGCAGGGGAAAGGGCGGGGGGGGGGCAATAAAAACCAACTAAAAACCCGAGGTTTGGGTAAATCACTATACACCAAGCTTGTAAGAACATCACAGACACAGTCATTAATATACACAGAGTCTGGGGGGGGGGCCTCGGGGTGACGGCACGCTCGGGGATGCTTCACCACGGGATGACGCAAGGAGCCGGGCACGGGAGCACCGACTTCCATAGGGATGGATGGAGAGGGAGATACATATGTAAAAATCCAGGGGTTCTTTCATATATATCTCTCTTTCTATATAGAGAGACCCAGAGAAGGGGGGGCTGCAGCAGGGCAGAGGAGCAGCCATACAAGCAAACAGGCCCCATCTCCAGGTTTATGACCATTTTGGTCCCTTTCCACATGGCAATTGCCACAGCGTGAAGCATCTCGGGTGCAGCCTGATCCCCCCCACCCTCCGTGCCAGATGTTGGCGTGCACATCTGGCGGGAGCACCCACCACCCCATAACAAGAAGGGACAGGCAGAGCCGAGCCCAGCCTTGCAGAGAGGCTGCAGCCATGATGATGGGGTGTTCACCCATTATCCATCCGCATGGAACCACATTCCCTGGAAGAGCATTGGGAAAAAGGCCAGCAATGGGCTGATGGGGCACGCAGTGACGAGCTCCTGGGTGCTTCCAATAGCTGCAGCTACAAATATAGAGAGAATTTGTGTTCTTTTCCTCTTTCCAATGCAATGCATCAGGTTTAATGTGTTTCTTTTTGGCTGTTGTCCCCTCCCTGTGGATAAAATGGGACTGGGAAAGCGCTGGGAGGGGAATGGGGGGAATCAACACAAGAACAAGATTGAAAGCCGGGCCGGGGCTGGGGCTGGGTGCTGCTTGCACCCAGGGGGAAGGTTGGATTCGGCATTGAGTCGTGGCGGCGGCGGCGGCGCTTCCTTTTAACTGCTGCTTTCCTCCTCTGTCTTATTGAGTTTCTTCAGCGTGTCCAGCAGTTTCTGTGGGGTGAGGATGTGCGTGGACCCTGCGGGGTAGAAGAAATGGAGCGGGAGCATCAGTGATGGCTTTGGGATGCCCCATTGATGCCCCGGTTCATGTCCGCGCTGTCCCCGGTCTGTTCCCCCCCGCCACCAGCGAGGCCTTACCTGGTGGCCACAGCCCCGCACGTCAGTGGAAATGCTTGCGAGGAAATGGACGTCTTGGAAGGGGTATAATGGGGAAGGAATGGAAAAGGAGATGTGGAAGAGGTGTATGGAGCAGGGCGGGATGAGGCAGGGGCCGGGGGTGACTGTGAAGCAGGGTTATGGTCAGTGGGAACACTCCTGGACACTTTGGGGATGCCAAAAAAGCCACAAGGGATGAGGGCAGGCAGCGTGTACAGATCTTCTCCAGCCTCCAGGCTCTTCCCCTGCCTGCACAGAGCATCCTTGGGTCAACGGGGTGGCTGGGAAGGGAATGGGTGGGAGAGGAGGAGGAATAGGGCTCTTGCCTTCCGCTGCCCTTGCAGCCTGCCTGGATCCGTGCACACCAGCACATGGCTTGTGGGAATGCCACGATGGGCCTCAACAGCAGCCTTGGAAAAGGGACCACAAGAGCAAACCTAAACTTTCCCATCAGGATTTCAGCCCTGTCACACCCTGGAGCTGGGAGCAGGGGCGTCATGGCAGCACCCAGTTGTTGCTGGAAGGGATGAGAGGGGCTGGAGCCAGGACAAGCTCTGGGCTCTGCCCTGGGCACTGAACCTCCAGCCCCGTTGCTGGATGTGGGATGTGGGCAGCATCCCGGGATGCTCCGTCCCCCTGCCTGACCCTGAGATCCTGCTGCTGGACCCTGACCCACCACCCCCAGCCCTGGCAAA
Organism: Poicephalus gulielmi; assembly: GCA_026283885.1. NCBI lineage: Eukaryota > Metazoa > Chordata > Aves > Psittaciformes > Psittacidae > Poicephalus > Poicephalus gulielmi. The sequence goes on from JANEXQ010059226.1 coordinate 22,890, forward strand.
GGGGGAGCTCATGGCATGAAGGAGCTGGCCAGGATTGGCCAAGAGACATGGCAGAGGGATGATGGAGAGGCGCTGGATGCTTTTCCACCCGGTAGGAGGAACTTGCAAGCATTTTCCTATCGGAGAACCGAACAAATGAACCCCCAAATAATGATAATTAAAGAAAGGAGGAAGAATCAAAGAAAACCCTTCAGGGAGGAAGAGTTTCTTTTTCATTTGTAAGCTGCCTTTACTTGGTTTCTTTGGCTCACTCCATTGCTGGAGCCTGATCCTCAAATGATACCCTAGTGGAGTCCCTGAAGTCGGGGTGCCTCAGGTCCATGAGAAATTTGGTGGGAGTGAGAATGTGAGTAGAACCTGCAGGAGAACAGAGCGGGGCTGACGGCTGCGCCCGGGTCCCCCCACACCCTGTGCTGGCGCGAGGAGAGGAAGGACGCGGCTGCCACCCGGAGCATCGCAGGCGCATGCAGGGGATGGTCCCCAGAGAGAGGTGGGATGAGATGGGCAGCGGTGCTGGGTCCCGGGGGCTATGGGAGGTGATGGAGACGGGGCTGCTGCTCCCAAGGGAATACAAGGAGCGGGATGAGATGCTGGCAAGAAGCTCTACCAGGCAAACCTGGTAGATGAGATGGTGAGGGGCTCCTGCCCTACAAGATGTGTATCCAGCCGTGCTTCCCTGGCGGAATTTTAGGGGACCTAAAGCTCCTGGCTAACATCTGGCAGGAATTCCACCGTGTCCTCCATGCCTGCTCGAGGAGCTGAACACACATCCTGTCACACACGTGCTGCAATGTGTGCAATGGGAAAACGCACCTCCTGATGCACTGCACATGCAGCGTGTGTGCAACACAAAAATGCATCTCCTGCTGCCCACACAGTGCCCATCGTGGTCACTGCGCACCGCTGCACGCCTCCATTGCATGCTTCCTCCCTGTAACAACCCCAGTGCCAACGGTGCAACGGGGGTGACAGGAGCAACTCAAGCTGCAAAACCCCCTTCCTTCACCCAGCTTTGCTTGAACAACACCAGCCGGGGAGAGGAAAACTGGGAGCAAAGGCAGGGATGGGTGAGGGACATGCGCTGTCCCTGAGGAGGAGGGACAGAGGGGTGACACCGGGCGGCAGGAGGAACCCTTTCCTCAGCATTCCAGCTCCCACAGTGCTGCGGAGCCAGGAATAGGCGGGATGGAGGAGGTGGGATGAGCAGCCAACGCGGCGGGCGTGGGGACAGGGTACCACTCACCTATTAGCACTTCCCACTTGCCGCTGGCTTGTGTCACCTCATAGGCGCAGCGCATCTCGTTCATGCTCACACCGCCCAGGATGAAGATGATGAGGCGGGGACCACTCCGGTACTCGCCAGGGGCCTTGTTCTTGTGCCAGTGGCCATAGCGGGCACTAAAGAGAGGAAGAGGAGGGTGAAGGATGGGCAGAAAGCAACTCAAAACCTCTGAACCCCCCATGTGCTG
>JANEXQ010059227.1:0-25101 GCA_026283885.1 Poicephalus gulielmi
CTTCCCTGGGCAACCCATTCCAGTGCCTCACCACCCTTACAGTAAAGAATTTCTTTCTTATATCCAATCTAAACTTCCCCTGTTTAGGTTTGAACCCATTACCCCTTGTCCTGTCACTACAGTCCCTAGCGAATAGTCCCTCCCCAGCATCTCTATAGCCTGCCTTCAGATACTGGAAGGCTGCTATGAGGTCTCCACGCAGCTTCTCTTCTCCAGTCTGAACAGCCCCAACTTTCTCAGCCTGTCTTCATGCAGGAGGTGCTCCAGTCCCCTGATCATCCTCGTGGCCCTCCTAAGTATTATATACCATTTACGGTTAGTTTGCTGATAATTGCATAGACATTTCTATAATGATGCAACACCTATCCCGATCGAGTGGGGTTTTCGAATGGTGCAGTAGAAATGAGCAGAATGTAAACATAACAGCATGTAAACATAAACATACATATATAAATATAAACATACATATATAAACATACATAATATAAGCAGAGCTATACCTAATGTAAACATAAAAGGTATCTAATATAAATGTAAACATAGCAGTATACATATAAACAGACATAATGGGAAAATAAACATAGCAATGTACCTATAAAACATGCCTAATGTGAAAACAAAAACATGGAAATAGAAACATAGAAATAAAAACAAACTTACATAAGGAATATAAACATATCCAATGTAAATATAAACATATGTAATGTAATTAAACAACAATGTAGCTATAAGCATACACAATGTAAATGTAAATACACCTAATGGAAACATAAATATACCTATATAAATATAAACATATGTAATATAATTAAGCAACAATGTAACTATAAGCATACACAATGTAAATGTAAATATACCTAATGGAAACACAAATATACCTATATAAATATAAACATACCTAATGTAAACATAAACACAGCAATGTAAATATCCATACATAATTAAGCATAGCGATGTTAATGTGCATAATGTAAGCAGAAACATACATAATGTAACTGAAACATACTTATATAAATACAAACATACCTAATGCAAAATCCTAAACATACATATGCAAACATACATAATATAAATATAGGCCTGCTTAATGAACCATAAACATAGTAATATGTACAGTATGTACATATAAACATACATATCTAATATAAATGTAAACATACTTAATATATACATTAACACACATAGAATCATAGAATTGTTAGGGTTGGAAAGGACCTTAAGATCATCCAGTTCCAATCCCTTGCCATGGACAGGGACACCTCCCACTAAATCATGCCACCCAAAGCTTTTTCCAGCCTGGCCTTGAGCACCGCCAGGGATGGAGCCTTCACAACTTCCCTGGACAACCCATTCCAGTGCCTCACCACCCTTACAGTAAAGAATATATAGTACATAATGTAAATATTAACATAACATAACAGTAACTTAATTTAGCGTGAACTTAACACAACATGAAGTTAACACTGCATGCCAGGGATAAAGCCAAGGAGACTAGGAAGAAGGACGGACGGTATGTAATTCCATAAAACTGTATCTTTACTTTGTGTACTGAAAAGGCTGTGGAAGAAAGAGGGTGAATGCCCAGATACTGTTTGTTGGTTGTGAAATCATACGTACATTCTGCAAGAGTTTCCTGTTGCATTTTGGAGTGTTCTGTAGTAGTAACATCATCATTTGTTTATAAGGAATGTAATGTTTGATTATATTGTTTCTGTTGGTTTAACATACATGTTTACGACTTAGTCATGAAAACAGACCAATTTATCTCATGAAAAAAAGAAAGGAAATAAAATCTTGGAAAAACCTTTTAACTTTCAAAGCTCCGTCTGTTCATTGTGTATATATGGTTCTGCAGCCTGGTTATTTTTAGACTTGTACTCCCATTGAAACTGTGAGGTTTGAATGTTTAAAGAATGCATGAATGCATCTTTATTGAGATCATCTTTGCTTCTATATTGTTCCAGTTTCTTTGCATCTACGCATACAGCAAACTTGACTGAAGCCGTGTTCTCTTTCATTCGACTCGGCATATCTTTTTTCTGTCTTCAGAGATAAAAATGCTATAGTGTTGTAATAGCAGAGTTTGTGCAAAAAAGAGAACAATTTGTTGACTTGGAATAAGCACTTTGCTGTTTGTTTGGCTAAACTACATCTCATCACAAGAAAGCGTTTACTTTTAATGACCGTTTCACTGTGCTTTTTGCTCAGAATGCATTTCTTAAAATTGATTAGGAGTTTCTTCTTCTATCACCTTATCTTTGTTTTCCCCAAGAGCATTGCTGGCCTGCCAAGCCATAACTTCCCTGAAATGCCATGATCAGTGAAAAATGACACTGTCCAAGTCTCCAGGTGGTATCAGAAACAGTGCGTGCATTTCCTAACTGAGATTAGATAAAAGAAGTATATGTGAAATCCATATAGATGGGTGTTCATTGGGTTATCCTAGCCATTAAGGAATAAGAATAGTCAAATTTAGTAGTATAATGAGACTCTTATCAAAATGTATATCTTAAAGCTTTTTCATCTGGGCAAGCCTTTGCCATGTTAGTAAGTGTTTGCAATGTAAATGCTACAGGCTTTTCTAGGTCATTTAGCATTATATGAGGAATCACTGCTCTGACCCCATATGGTGAAGTGTCAGAAGCTAAACAGATTGACAGGGCAGGGTCATAATGCACTATAATCCTTGAGGACATCAGATGCTGTTTAGCCAATTCAAAGCAGCTTGACATTCCTTTCACCAGTGACACTTTATTTCTCTGTAATAGTTCTGTCATAAAAACTAACTGCCACAGACAGATTTGATATGAATTTCCTGAAGTAGTTTCAGGAGAGGTGGACAGGGTTTAATTCTAATATATATTGTGCATTAGTTGGTTGATGCAACAAACTACATGTCTTGGAAGCGGAATAAATTTCTGGCTCTTGCAGTTTTTTTCTGCATACGTTACTAAGTCATTAGGGAAGAGATTATGTGCTTTGAAGTACGGTGGTTTAGTAGTCAAATCACAGAGGTGATAGGCCTCCTACATTCTGTTTTCAAAATTATTATTTGCTATTAATAACAATCCCATTGCACTTTCTCTGATTTCTCTTATGCATTCATAGTATGAAGAAGAAAAGTGCATCTGCAGAAAGATTGCACTGGAAGGGACCTCAGGAGACTGCCTAGTCTGTCTCCCGATGCAAGATGGAATCAAAGCACAAGTAGATGCTGGCAGACCATCTTTTTAAGACCAGAGATCTTAAAAGATCTCTTCTAACCATAAACCAAATTTGATACCTTTCAGATTTGACGGTAGATTTTGCATAAGAAACACTGAAGTTATTTTTTCCTAGTGAGCACAGTGTTGTTTCTTTTTCGATTTACTGTTATGGTAAACCACCCAACCAGGACTTCAGTATGTGTGTGCGTGTTCGGCGAACACGTGTGTGTGTATACAAATATATATGTATGTATGTGTATTTATATACATAAACATGAAGATGGCATCAACATTATTCGGAACACTGCTGTTAAAAATCATTAAAGATTAATATTCCTGAAGTTGAAGGACGAGGAACATGGAGTTTCTATTCACAGCAATCCTCTTTGCAAAAGTTTGAACTTGTTAGTTTGTACATCTCTTTTTCTTCGCCTTTAGAGACGATGTAACACTTAGTGGTGCTGTGTAGAGCATTAAGAATCTGACATTTCTGACATATTTTTGTTGTTTTGCCTCTCCCTTCATCTCAGTTTCTCACTGATTTTGCTTATCTATTTGGTTTTATCAGACCAGAATTATATTCTATAAATACACTAGATTTTAATGGTAAATATTTGCATGACACTCTCTATACAAATATTTAAAGTGGAACATACATGTTTGAAGGTGTGTGCCATTGTTATTGGGGTTTTTTTGCGTGTTTTGTCATCTAGGTAATTGCAAAACTGTTTATTTAAAAACTGATCAAGCTCTAATTGCAGCTTCAAGGTGTATTTGCTATGAATACACAGTGAACCAATGCGTGCACAATGTGTATCAGCTCACAGTGCAATTATTTAATTGATTTATGAGTGGACCTGGGAAAATATTGGGGGTTGGAACTAGATCATCTGAAGGTCCTTTCCAACACTAACTATTCTATGATTCTATACTTTTTGGATGGCAGTTCCAGTCCAAGAAGAATGTCTGTTTTTCTGCTGTTATCTGGAATGCTATTCAACTTGAAATACAGGGTTATTTATATCAGGCACTTCAAAATTTCCTTTAGCCTCTACAGACTATTGTATTCCCAAGAGATCACTGATCATCCGACTCTACAATAATCTCACACCATTTTTTCTCTTGTTACAATGTTTGTTGCTCTTTTTTGTCTCTCACTTTTTCTGTTTTGGAGATTCATTTAAATATACATTTGATAAGTTTGCTTTCCCTTCCTTTACAAATAACGTTTTTGTCTGTTTTGGCTCTTCTCATGTTTCAGTTTTAGCCTACGTTTTGAGTTCAGCCATAAATCCTAGGGGTTTGGATATCCTAGATCTTATTTCTTCTCTTATTATTACTATTTATCTGCTAGGAAAAGAGAAAAAAAAAATAACAGCAATTTTGACTAACGCTCAGATATCAAACTCTGTATGTTCTCCTATGTTTTGGGGCTTTTCTTATACATAAAACAACTTGTTCAGTAGCTTTGTTCTAAAAAAGTCCAGCAACGTACAATATTTGATCTTTCTTTGTGTCTGCTTTGACTACTCTTTTTGGCAAGTGATATGTGTAATACTGTCACATGTGATTCCCCAGACTGTCTTAAGAGTAGAAGAATGTAAAGCAACTTTGTAGTGTTCCTAGTGTCATTATGGTAAATAATGAGGGTTTTTTCCTGGGGTCATTAATAGAATTGTCATCTTAAACAATCTAATTCCTGGTTTAGGTTATTGTGTTTTATAATGCAAAGCTAAGAAAAACAGTTCAAGTGCTTGGCTTGCTCAGACAATGTTTAAATTTTAATCTGCAGTGAATAACAACTGTGGAATTCCTTTGTTATCTGTCAGCATTTTATATTATCCAGTGGGAATCCTGTGCAACTTCAGAGAAGACCCATCTGTTTTACTGTTCTTCTTATTATGCCAATCAAAAAGTCACTTGTATAGTGAAAGCTTTTGGTTGAGTCACAAAAGAAAATGAACCTCCCCTACCCCCCGCTGTGAAGAGCTGATTTTAGTTCTAAGAATCTGTGTTTTGTGAATAGAACACTCAGTGAGTTACCTTTTAACTCAGATTTTAATTAGTTAATGTAATAACTATTGACTTTGCTGTAGGGATATGCCAGTATTATTGATATGACAATTAAATGCAAAATGATTAGCCTATTAAAGAAGTACTAATTGACTTTTGTCTTACTAAGCTAAACTATTAAGAGCTGATTGGTCAAAATAAAGTGAGCTGTATCTGTAATGATTAAGCTCTGGATTTCAATTCTTACGCTACTCTCATTTTTTCTGTTTTTATTTGAATAATCCTCTGAATTGATAGATACATGTTTTCAGATGGATTTTAATTTAGCATGAATAGCAATTACAGAAATAGCTTGTTTATTGTTAATGCAGTAGTGGAATGGTTTGCAGACAGAAAGGTTTTCTAGGTGATCTGGAAATGGCTATGTTTTGATGATGCTGATAGGCTTAATCACATTTACTACTAAAATAATTATTCATTGTGCTTAATATTGGGTCTTAATACATTACCTGGACTTCTCTGTAATGTAGCGTGGCTTCTTCAGTTTGCAAAGTGGATGCAAATTGTGCCAAGTTGATCTCTCCTGTCTTGATAGGAGCTTATGTTCATTTTGCATGGATAGGAGTGATAGTATAAGATGTGAAGTACTGTGTTGGTGTTTTTTGTCCTGACCTTTTCTGTATTGTCCTTACAAACACCATTGTCTTACTATAATTTAAACCTTGGCTACTTTGTTGCCTATAGGCGCAAGAGCCATTCTTTTCTGTTTGGGAAAAGTCTTGTCAATTGTGAGATTGTGAAAATATATGAAATGAAAAACTGTTATAATGACAGAAATTTTAAGGTACCAGAATGAGTGCAATGTGTTTTTCTTCTCTGCTTAGAGATAGAAAAATAATTTTGCCCTTAATGTTTAATTGTATTGATCATAAAGAATCAAAATATTTAACTGTTAAATTGAAATGAAACTGTTGCTGACAGCTCTTATTTATCAATTGTAATAGTTTGTGTGTACTAAACATCGCTCTCCCCTCTCTTCCAGTCCAGGTATAAAGGGCACTGATGTAGCTTCACAATCAAGATCTAGGAAGACAAGGTAAGACTTTAAGGACATAAATTAATGTTAATGATCTTGTTTTGCTGCTTTGAATTCAATTTTTGCCTCATGTTTTGCTGCTTAGAAGGCTCTGTACTCTTATGAAATTGTGTTCTTGTGGTTTTACTTTCATGGGAAAAGAATGTTTTAAATTGCATGGAAATTTTTCCCTTTCTATCAGTGTGGTGCTTCCAGTTTTCACAGTTTGTCTCAGTTTGTCCTTCATGGTGTAGGACAATGAATGACGCTGGGTTGCTGATGCTCCTTCATCACATTTGTCTTACAGATTAAGTGGAAATAAATAGAAATTGTAGAATTTGCTTTTAGGTAATTAGTGATGTTTTACATGCTTTCATTGTTGCCTGGTTTTGTGGCCATATAGTATGGCTTAAAATATTCACAGCAGTTGGTGAAAGGAAACAAAGTAAAATTAGGGGTGCGTGTATGGGTGTTGCACAGAGTGCCAGTAATTTTGCTTAGTTGTGTTGCTGATAGATGCTTAGAACTACAGGCCTCATTTTCCTTGAGGTTGATTTGTTTGGTTTTTTGTTTTAAGATGCCCATACTGTAGTGTAGATGCTTCAGTGTCAGGTGGGAGGAAACATAGTGGTGAGAAAGGATGAACGCTGATGTTAAGGTAAATCATGTGGAGATGAGTAGAAGGAAATGACATACAGGGAGCTGTAAAAGTGCCTCTAGTTTTCTCTCTAGTAGCACTCTGTGTCTTGGTTGATAACATATCAAAGGAACAGCAAGAACAGCTATCTGCTTTGTTATAAAACTGCCTATACGTGCTACTCCCCAGGCAGCCCGTCCCCTAGTCCGAGGGATCACTAGGCTAACAGCACATAGCAGACATATGCCTGCCACCTTAAATCTGTTGTTCCCCTCCTCCCAGGCCAAGCTGAGTGGATCCCTGTGATTGTAGTCTCAGTATGTCAACAGAGAGGACTTCTGGAAGTTACGCAGTTCAGAGCTGTTTTTCTGTTTCTGTGGAAATCACGACAGAAAAAACCCAAACCTTGAAAGAGAGCATGAGATGGCTTAAACTGAACTGAAGGAAGTAGCTTTAAATGCCTGGAACCGAAAATGTACTTTATGAAACAGGGGGTGGGTAAAAGGAAGAACGGCTTTGTTAGTGGATTTGAGGGAACTGTGAAGCTGTTGGTACCACAGAATATACTTATATCTGAGCAGAACTTGAGGTAGGGACAAAAAGATATGGAACCAAACTTGATACTTGATATAAGACCGTACTTGATCCAGAAAGTAAAGTAGAGAGATGTTTAGAAAATAAAATCTCATGATGTGAAAAGTAGACACGAAGAGTGATGAGTTTTTAGTGAATTAGATTTAAGTTTGTATCAAGGGGTATGTCAAAGTTCCAAGAGCTGAGGCAGTTGAGAAGTAAATGAATGTTTTGCTCAGTTTTAAAAGGTATTGAATTCTGTATCTCGGATGCATCATAGATAGATTTGGATTTCTTGCATGTTGTGGGTAGGAACGGCAATCTTGAAGTAGAAGAATATAATCAGATAGATGCTTAGGATGCTAATGCTGATAATTATGCAATTAAGTATATTTTGATCCTCTGCTCTCATGAGACCCCACTTGGGAGTGCTGTGTGCAGTTATGATGTCTTCAGCATAGAACTGTTGGAGCAGGTCCAGAGGAGGCCATGAGGATGATCAGGGGCTGAAGCACTTCTCATATGAAGACAGGCTGAGAAAGTTGGGGCTGTTCAGCCTGGAGAAGAGAAGCTGTGTGGAGACCTCATAGCAGCCTTCCAGTGTCTGAAGGGGCCTACAAGCATGCTGGAGAGGAACTCTCCATCAGAGACTGTACTGATAGAACAACTTAAACAGGGAAAGTTCAGGTTATGTATAAGGAGGAAGTTCTTTACTGTGAAGGTGGTGAGGTGCTGGAACAGGGTGCCCAAACAAGTGGTAAATGCTCCATCACTGGCAGTGTTCAAGGCCAGGCTGGACAGAGCTTTGGGCAACATAGTCTAGTGTAAGGCATCCATGCCCATGGCAGAGGGGTCGGAACTGGATGATCTTAAGGTCCCTTCCAACCCAAACCATTCTGTGATTCTAAGACAAATAATGTTACAGAAGATTCCTGGTGCAGTATTATCTTTACAGGAAAAAGCAAAATGCCACTGCATTTTTAAAGTCACCAATAAAAGAAGTTGCTCGTTTCCAACTGTAAGAATGGTAATTTAAGAAGTTAAAAAAAAAAAAAAGGAGCTAATACATTGTTTTCTATCATCTTTTTGTGCAGCACTTTGGTATGCTGCAAGCAAATCACCTGAAAAATTACCTGCTGAAATAGAATTTCTTTCATTACATACACTCACAAGAGGATACTTCAAGCCACACTTGATTTGGCAATCTAAAGAAAAAATATCAAATAATTATCACAAAGGTTATATTCCTTAAATTATGCACTCTGCTTTATAGTTTTGAATGCAGCCCAATGCTCTCCAACTAACAGATTCAAAAATCTTTAGAAGTGGTTAAAAAAGAAACAAATCCCCCAAAGTAACTCTGAAAATCTTTTCAAAACTCATTTAAGCAATTTAAGTGGCAAAACTGAAGTAGCTTCTTTTTTTCCTTCATTATATTCATGAACGTCAGTGAGAAACAACATATTTCATTTAAATAAAGATCTAAATGCAGCAAATCAGACTCTATATTTATGCAGAACTTCCAAAGAAATCTGGGCGTTGACTATGTCAACTATAGGTCAGTTATGTATCTTAAAGCTGAATGCATGGGATAAATAGTGATTTAAATGAGTAATGTCAATAAATCTCTGAAGGAAGGACTGGAACAACTTGGTATGTGGGAGAAAAATGATCTACAAAAAAGAATGGCAGCTAAAACAGTTCAAGAAACTGTAGAATGACAGAAAATGTTCTTGGAAGGCTTGAAAACTAACAATATTTGAATGCTTTTAATTAAGGCTTTGGGGCAGCTGTTCAACTATGAGATGTAATATAAATGGGATCTTGTATAATCCTGTGTTCATTTATATAAGTTGAAACAAGAAAATCAGTACGAGAAAAAACCCTTGAAGCGTGAAATTCTCCTGGTTACATTAAAAAAGTTACAGTTCTATCTTTTGGTCTTTCCTAGTAGCGGTAGAAAGTCAGGTAATGACACCTGCCATTATCTCAAAGGTTGGTTGGAATCATTCCAGTAGGCGTTAAATATAGAAGAACTTGTTCGATAGAGCTGTTGAAAGCTTGTTGGTTTGGGGGATTTTATATGATTTGAGAGACTGTAATGGAATTTTGAATTTAAAAAGAGAGGAGAGTTAAAAAAAAGCTCCTGAGCAGCATCCCATGATGAAAGAAAGGTCAAAGTGACTCAGGAATTTCAATTTCCATATCAGTGACAATATCTCAGATCTTGTCTTCAGAAGTGGTGAACAAGTGCAAAATGTTTGGAAATCAGTACATTTGTGGTCATTACGAGTTTGGAAATGAATGTTTGTCTCTTGTTATTTGGTACTGTTTGACATTCACTGGTGAAGATCAAAACCTGGAGCTGACTAGAAGTTTTTGAGTCAAAGGAATGTTCTTCCAAAAATGATTTAAAACTCAGTTATGAAGTCTCATTAGTACTATGATCTATTAGGTTATGCTTCTTGGTTTGGCTATAGGGATTTTTCAAAGCTGTAGAGCTCTGAATGTGTGAAAGGCATGTCTTTGAAAAGGCAGAGTGTGCTGTAACAGGTATACATATCCTGTCCTTCCCAGTCTTTTTGGGGAAAAGAAATGTGCAAACTTATTTCCTGTTGAAACAGAAGCAGAAATGGCCGCTTTCCTTCCTTAGCAGGGCTAGTTTGAATCTTTGCTGCAATTATAGCACTTGAGGCAGAAGGAAGAAAATAAAGATGAAAACATTAAGTGTATTAGATAAGTTTACTATCTTTATAGGTTGCCTTGAGGATCCTTCTCTTATATCTCTGATCTGTGAGGCCAAGCATAATGCTACCTCCTACTCAGGATTTCTTTTTTTCCTTTCCCCCCCTGCCTTTCTCTGTTCTTTTCTTAAAGGTTTTCTGTATGCCTTTTTAACGCAAAGTGGGTCATCTTCAACTGCAAGCTGTTAAGCTTTTGCAATCCAATTTTCAAGAAAATTAACCAGCTCTTTCTCACCCAGATCATATAGGAGCCCATGTAGCCTGAGGATTTAATCTTGGATCTAGTTTCTCAAATATTTCTACATTGGTCTGTAAGATTTTTATCTCTTTTCATTAGATTGTGTATTCGGGCTTTTGCTCAGCTCTGAAAAAGTGACAATTTTTGTTACCATTTTATATTCTTCGTATTTTACATTTCTCGAGCTCATGAGAAGCTCACGCTCCCTTTCACACCATTGTTTTCCTTAAAAGCTGCAGGAAAAATCCCAACTTTTTAAGAGCATTTCTAATTACACTCTGCTGCTTATTATCTTAGAAGATATAATAGAAGATGGCTATTGTCTTTTCCAGTATTTTGATGCGATGAAGTCACAAAACATACATCTGTGTAATATTAATGTTTTAGTATTTTAAGTAATTTATTTAGCTATGTATTTTTACAAATTTGTGTAAGTTTCATTACTGTGCAATGAGAAAAAATACTTTACTAAGCCTGTGGCACTCTATGGCCTGATGCAAGAAGCCTTCAGTCTTTCTAGATAAACATCTTTTAAGATTACCATAAAATTACTATTTTAAGATTGAGGTAGTTGATAGCCTAAGCAGTGGGGCAAACTGTAGATGATGCTATTGAAAATGCAATTGCTGGTGTTCGCATAAAGGTGTGATATGTAAAGTTAGTACCTGGTCACCTGCATAAGAGGTTGGTTTTGCTTTCTGATGCTTGCATGCTATGACACACAGGGTGATTAAGGATGTCAGTAAGTAAAAAACCCAAGCCAAGTTATAGCCCTGCTAATGATAGATGTGTTCCAGTACAAATTTGGTTATAACAAGGCAATCTTAATCATTCTAGTCACAAGGCAGCTATGTGGCAATAAGTATGCTCTCAAAACAGCACAGAGGTATCACAAGAAGGCTTTGTTTAGATCTACTCAGCAAAAGTATGGTATTGTATTGTAATAAATGAGTACTAAACTTTTAAAGTACTCATTCTTCTCTGCAGGGATTGGGATGGTTGTGGTTTCAGCGATATACCAGTAACACTGTTAATCACCACTAGTTGGGCATTGCGCAGACTTTCTTGTCCGACTCCTGCAGGACAATTTTTGCTCAAAATCTTAATTGAGTCCTTCAGGAATTAATTACATTTTCATTGGAAAGGAAGGAAATGGTAAGATACAAAAAGGATTTGACAAACACATGAAATGCAGGAGAACCAGGGAGCAAAGTACAGAAAAAAAGGGAAATGAGCTTCAGTTTGGGAACAATTTCACATGGGTTGGAAGTATATGGAAGCAATTATCAGGGCACTTACTTACTTTTAAAAGGCAAAGTTAATATAGGGCATTGCTAAAGAGGGGAGGGTATTACATTTGCTGTTTATAAGGAGAAGAAAAGTGTAACAGGTTAAAATGGGGCTCCTTTATACAATTTTCTTTTTTTTTGTTTTCTTCTTTCCTGGATTAGTTCATATGTTATATGTGCATTTTAACATTGTGCTAAAATAGATCAGTTTATCCATTTAATGTGTGTTAAAATGTATTGGTTTATCAGGTTAGGTGATACCCTCTGCATTATGAATCTGAGCGGCTCTTTCTAAACATTAAAATAAAAAAGTCAGTCTGAAATACTGGACACATTCCTCTTCATGTCCTGTGCTTGCCACCATTTGACCACTACTTGTACCTCTACTAATATGTTTTACTGCTCATTAGTTCTAGTTAGTTTAACTTTTTACTCAGTAGCCTGCTGCATCAGAACATGATGATCAGTAGTAAAACCACTCAACAACCTACTGTCTGGTGAAATAAAAATGTCTAGAATGAGAATCAATGAACTTCAAACAGAAGTAAATTTCTACAAAGCCATCTGTTGTTACTGCTCTATACAGTTGCAAAATTCTGACAAATATACAGCTACTGCATCAAGATCTCATCCATTTCCATAGTTACTATCCGTATATGCCTGAATGTTTGTGGCAAAAGATTTCAATTCTGAGGGTGTGATTAAATAGTGTTGTAGTGGTATTCTTGTAGGTTCATCTGGTTTGGTTCAGTTATGGGATGGAGACACTGAAGAGGTGCTAGAAGTCATCATTTCTCCCCTTCTTTTTGTTATAAAATTGTAGTGAGTAGCTGCGAGGTCAGTCTACAAACAGCGCACTTCAAGGACAAGTTTAAGGCACATCTTGATTTAGCTTCACTGTTAGCTTCACAGTGTGGAAAGCTACAGCTGGGGGCTGTCTGCTCTGGAGAGAAAATGTACTCACACTGTCAAAGCCTATGAACAAAATGGGAATGACGCTGGGCAGCACAGAAGGTGCCAGACAAAAGAAAATCCAGTGAGCTCAGGAAATTACACAGGTGGTAACTCTTTGTACTACTCTAATATGAAAATCTGATTAATTTCATAGCAGGTAAGATGAAAAAGTTGATTCTTCATACTGTGAGTCAATAGAAAGGCTCTATAGCCTGTCCTTGATTGGCTTCTCCCACTGGCATACAGGTGATCTTGTACTCTGTGGATATTCATCTTCAATCTTTTGGTCTTGGATTTTCCAGCACAGCTGTTTATCAAGACAAAGCAAATCCAAATCCTGCCGTCCCCAGACATCTTTTAAAAGATTAGTGTACTTTTGATACAGGAGATCCTGTCTCCCAGCAGCAGAAGCATATTGCAGCAGTATGCGGTTTTAGAGAAACCCAAAGTACTTAAGATGTTATTAAATGGAATTTGTCTTCGCTAGTATATTAATGTTGTTGATGAAAATGAATCATAAACAGGATTTAGTGGGGACAGTGTTCAGCTGACTAGATGGCACCTTATACGTACCGTGTTGTAATTGTTCAAAAGTAACTGCTCGCTGACTAGAGGGATGGATGGTATCAGAAGCATACGGGATTTTCCTTATCTCAAAGAAGACTTTAATGGGCACATCTTATGATGGAAACAAGCAATGTAGACCTCTAACATCCGAAGCTGTAGCATATTCGCTGTTCCAAGGCACTTTGTTTTCCACGTGTTGGAAACTGTCACTTGGAAATATCACTATTTGTAATGTGTTGCCACTAACTCATGGCATAGTAATTCCTCCATGTTATAGTTATTCAGGGGCCATTGTTCTTTGGATGTATATCCCATAATGGTTGTGCTACTTCTATTTCTCTCTACCTTACTCAGATGCAGTGGTTAATAGAGTTGCCTGGCAGGGCTTTTTTCACCTCCTCGGAAATATCATAGTCATATCTGCCTCTATCTTTAGTTCTTTCTCTGGTAACACAGTATAAAAAATGATCCTGCTGTGATGGGAGCTGCTGGTAATATCGGTTTACAGTCAGGTTTTTGAGTGATTTTGCGTGCGTGTGTAACAGTGACTGGTAAAACTACTGCTCAAAACCACACAGGAGTCCTGTGAGGAGAAAACAGGTTGACTTAAATTATGCAGCAAATACTTCAAGACTAGACATGAAGAAAATAGGGGAAAAATGAAAGTAAAGGTCAACTTTAGGATCCCTTAATGCTTAACTTATAAGAATTGGTGAAAATGTGAAGAGAACAAAACCACACTGTTTCTCTCTAGAATAACTGCCAGGACCATACCCAATGCAGTCTACTGAACAGAAATCAGAGCTTTTCCAGGAAGGAAAATCACTGAGATTTTAACATTGACAACTGCAACACTTTCCTGTAGGATAAACAAGAAAAATCAAAGCAATGTTTTGATTCCATTGATATGAGATTGTGTTACAGAGAAATAGGTATGTATTTTGGCTGACACATCTAGAAGCTTTAATAGATAAGAACAATAAAGTAATTCGGTTGTTGGAGCCCTTGAGGGCAGTTAAGAAAAGCAGATAACAAAATATACTGCTGATTTAGAAGAAAAAAAAGAGTCTGTAAGAGAGCCAGACCTTTGATCATTGAGGATTTTAATTCTTGAGATTTTGATTGCTATATTATTCCAAATATATATTTTTAATGATAATACTGCATTACTTTAGACAATTCGTGAGCAATCCATGCAGTCAAAGGCTATTTAGGAGCTAATCCTGAGAATAAGACAAGTCTAATAAAAAAGGAGCACATTGGAACTGATGATCATAGTATTATCTGAACATAGGCTTTAAGAATAAGTAAAGAAACAAAGGTTTGATTGTGAAGCAGCTGATGTTGGGGGACTATTAAAATGCCCAAAGGAATTAAAGTATCAATGTAACACACAGTGAATCATTTAATAGAGAAATTTGAAATGTTTAAGAAATTGTTAGCAGCAACGATACTGTAACTCACTTAATTAAATTGAATTAATAAAGCAAATGAAAATGATTAACTGGTGAGCATAAAGAACAGTGCAGAAATAGGTGATTTCTTCAAACTATATTTGCAAGAATAAGCATGGTGAAATGGATAATTTAAAGAAGACTTAATGAAACTTCAGATCATGAAAGAAGTGTAAAACTCAGAAGAGTGTTGGAATATGAACAAAAATATTCAACTTTTATTCAGTACTTTGCTAGATTGCGTTTAATGGTAAATACTAAAAATAAGTGATCCGGCGGAGACAGTCTGCTGAAGCATTGAAAGCTGTTGGCCAAGTTAAATGGTCTTGTGTATGCCTTCTCCTGATGGAAAATAATGAAGTGAAAAGAATGGATAGCAGTGTAATGAAGTGAAGTGTTGAGGAGACAGATTTGAGTCTGCACCATCGCAATATAAACTTCAGGCCAGTGCTCTGCCCTTAGTGGGGCTGCAACGTATTCTGGGGGCTGCATAGAGTTTTCAATTCAGGCTTCCTATGGAGGCATTTAATATAGCTGATGAAAAGATTTCTAACTAGAATGCATAGTTTTCTCAATTTAATACCCATCCCACTATTTTATTGTAGTTATAAGCGTGCCACTATTATATATATCTACTGAAATGGGTTATAAATGGAGAAAAAGTAATTTAACATTTAATCTCTTCTGTCCCATCATCACTGCAGCAGCCTCTTCTTCCCAGGCTTTGGATAGTACGTTCATCCAAATGCTTAGTTCAGATGATTGCATTTCCTTAGCCATGTTCACTCTAATGACAAAAATAAATGTGGTCAGGAGATAAAGATTATTTGGGCTTCTTACTGTGAGGTTCTATATTAATTTCCTCAAAGCTAATCCAATTTCTTAATTGTTGTGTCTCCAAATATTGCAGTTGTTTACAGAAAGGTGTGCCTTGGTGGTTTGCTGCTAATGACAGAGATGAACTGTCACCATAGCAACAGAATAAATTCATTAAAAGAACCAGTCAAATCATCACAATTTAAAATGGGAGATGAGAAACCAGTAACTAATCTGTGATACAACATCATCTTCTGTCTCCTGAAATGTTGGAGTTTGTAACTTCCCTCAATGGATGGACCTGTACTTGAAGTCGCTGAGGTACATGTGGTGTATTTGAGTCTCAATTCGGATTCTGAGATTTAAATAGAGGCAGTGAAACGTCTTGTGAAATTGTGGCCATACAAATGTCTTTTCATAACTACTTTTCTACCTGTCCAAAGGGTAAAATTACAAGTGTTGTAATGGCAAATGCAAGACTTGAAATAGCTCAGCATGCTAGCCTAGGGGATTAGGATGTTCTCATTATATCCTGGGTCTGGTTTTTTCCATATCCCATGGCAAGCACTAACAACATGGTGTGTACCTTTGTCACAGGAGTGTCTCATTCTATTCTGTGGTTTACTTGTGGGAAGTAGGCAAGTTCCAGCAAGAAAGGTTGAGAGACCACCTTCAAAACAGCTGGTAGCTTTATGCTACTGAAGGGAGACGTAGAAAACTGAGAATCACTGTGTTGGTCTGGAGAAAATAAAGACAAAATTTGAAATGCAGTATTTTAGACTGATGTGGAGTAAGTAAAAATGTGTGTGCGTCCTTCTGGTCATGACTAGGAATTCTATTGTGAGTCTGGTAAAAACAGTTTTCAGTTTGTCTTCATCAGGTTGATGCTTGCCAGGTAAACCTAAGTGGAACTAACAAAAATCGCTATTTGCAGATAAGGAAATTGGTTGAGTTTTGCTTAAAGAAGGCTGTATAAAGGCTATTCATATGTCATAATTGTTGTCATCTCTGTTCATCAGTTTTAATAGCAGACCCCAAAAGTAACAACTTTTTAGAGATGTTGAGCCCTGACTAGGGCTTTTCAAAAGTTGTCACTGGTCTTTTTGTTTTGTGCCTGTGTTTTAGCTGGAAACCTTTCAGGTTTGTAAAGCGTTCTGGCACCATAAAAGCACATGCTGCGAGTGTTCATTCTCTGTTGGTCTGTTGCTTTCATTAATCTAAAATTGCATTATTTAGGCTGGAAATCACTCATTTTTAATAGCAGCATTTTCAGTTTTGCAGTAGCACAAAAACTGCTTTCAAGGTATCTTAGAGGGTTTTTGAACTCCAGCTTTGGACTAAGGTATTTGAAAATGCCAGCTGTTCTGTACAAAAGAAATTCTTGCTTTAGGGTTCTGAGAGATTAATTGGGAAATGTGTCCTATGTATATCCTAAATTATCAACTGACATAAGGCAAATAATTAGAAACAAAATGTGTTAGTTAAAAGTACACATTTGTGTGTATGTCTGTCTGAAGAATATTTTAATCATTGAGACTGCCAATATTAGCCGCGGCAGCAATTAGGAATCCAAAGCAAGTTCATGATCGAGTTGCATTCCATACACCATATGGTCCAATTATGTAATTATTTAAAGAAAATGTATCATGGGAACATATTTCAAAGGGAAAAATGCAGGTAGCCTTTCTTGTGACATTTTGTATCCTTTTAATTGCAACTTTTTATTAAGAAAGCTGAGGCTGGGTGACCCCTGATTAATGGTCCACATCAATTTGCGCTCCTTTTAACTGCTGCTTCAGAGAAGGAGTTTAATTTTAATCTCTCTAATTTTGCTGAAAACTTCTTTCTTTACTCTCCTTTGGTTTCCTGTATTAGTAAGATGAAGAGCACTGCTATGCCATGTACAGAGTATGGCAAAGATTATAGCCTTTTCAAGAATGTAGGTGGAATAAGCAAAATCAAGTACTGAACTTGATGACCTTATCAGTCATGTTGTCACTTACCAGTTCTAGTCACCACCAATTGCTGTTACAATTGTTCTTATCTATTGATTTGACCTTTGTGGGTTTGTTTTTCTTTTCTTTTTCTAAATATTAATAAATCAATGTCTTAAATGCAGTGGGAATTCAAAACTTCAGTTTGTCTTGTAACTTAGGAAGGCAGCCTGGGACTCGGATGTTGGTAACCTTTTATATATCTTGATAGAAGTAATTGTAATGCACATGTCTGGGTTTAGAAATAGGATACTAATTTAGCTGATGTCATTGTATGCAGAACTGAAAAGCTAGCACTGAATACACTACTTAATATATATTTAATGCTCTGTACACATTTTTCTTCTTGTGTATCTACTTTATAATTAAATTGCCATATGAGCATTGAAGAAACGAGCAAATTTTGTTTTATAAAAGGGACATAGGCAGCATTAGCAGCAGTGATAGCACCATGAATGTTCCTAGGCTGGAATTAGATGCTCTCTCTTTTCCAGTTGTATATCTGATTCAATTCAAACATCTCAATAACAATGCCAACACGTTGCTGACATTTCAGCATAGTTCAGTTTCTGTGATAGAGCCGCAAAATTCACAGAGGAAAGTTTCATATTCCAGTAAGCCTGTGGATAGTAATATTCTCATACCTCTTCTAAATTTGTAACCAAAAAAGAAATAAGAATGACATAATGAAAAGTTTCTAAAATATGAAAGTTTTAGCAGAACTTCCTATCTGTTTCTATCATTTTCTTTGTTTACCCTTCACTGAAACTGATAAAATTGTGTTAGTGACATCCCGTTCCTACAATTACAGCTGCACTATATTAGCTGGTATGTCATAAACAAAGGTTAGATTTCATATTTGAGGAGCAAAAAAGCAGTGAGATATTCGAATGTTATCATAAAGGACTTGTATTGAAAATACCCTAACAGAATATAAAGCAGGTTGTATTACATGTAACAATTAAGTTTCTTGAAACATAAAGGTAAAGGTGAATGGACCCTTAGTTTCTGTAAACTCCTGCATTGGCTTTAGCTTTAAGTATATGAAGGACTGTCACATTGAAGGGTTGCTTTTATATCATACTGATGTGGGGGAAGAGAGAAGAAGGGATTATGGTTTTTGAAAGAAAACGAAGGGGAAAAAGGGGAGGAGAAATTAAGCACAGTAACAGATTGTGTTGAAAAATCTGTTGCACCAAAAGAGGCAGAACTGCTTACCTCTTGTCCTCTACCCCAACCGCTCTCCTAATTGGCTACCATCCCAACTAAATCTTTTTCCTACCACTAAGAATGGAATTGCTGAGATGGGCTGACTCCTGTCCTCACTTTTTGGATCCCACCCAGAATTTGCTTTTTGTGGTTACAGGAAACCAACTAGTGTCAGCTCAAAGTTTAAGCAGGTAGGCGTATGTCACTGTCACACTGCAGGGTGCAAGGAAATAGGCTGTCAGGTTTTCTGGTGCATCAGAACAAGGAGCCAGACTAGCCTAAAACCTTCCTGCCAACACAGACAACTGCTGCCCCTATTACTGTTGCTTGAGACAGAATTGGGAAGAGTGGAGAGTGATGATCTTGTGGCAGATGTCCCAGTCCTATAGCAGCTGTCACCTCTGACAAGACTAAAATACTGAAAGCTCATCTTTCTGAGATAGTTTCTAGCTGGATTTCCTGACCCCTTTTTTTCCTCACTTGTCCTATCTTCTCCCTCAACACATCTGGGAAAGCACAAGACCTGCTGGGGAAGAGGGTCTTGCCAAGACAGGCAAGAGCTGCCCATGTCGCGGATTATTGTAGGCCAGGTTAGATGGGGCTTGGAACAATCAGGTCTAGTGGAAGGTGTCCTTGCCCGTGAGAGGGAGTTGGAAATGGATGAGCTTTAAGGTCCCTTCCAACCCAAACCAGTCTGGGATTCTGTGATTAAACTGGGTGCTGATTTGCCTGGGCTCTAGGCAAAACTTCTTTAGCCATGGTTCCTCTGTTAGATAATGAAGTCTAGTTAGAGTTGGCAATCTGTGTTGCTGATCTTCATACGTTTAGTGGCCAGGAGCGGGTGTCCCTGTCTTTGCTACCCACTGGTCCTACTGGATCTGTTCACTTGTAGCTGTTCCTGCCAGCCCTTCCTGACTGGACTCTGCATCAGTGGCTCTTGCTCTCTGTACTCTCAAGGGATTCCCCATAGCCATGCCAGCTGCTGCATGCTTTCCAGCAAGCATGACCAGCCTCACTGACTGCTGGAGCATTCGGGGATAGCTTTGGTTGCACTGAAATAATGTCTAGTGATTGATTCACAGATACTGTTTTGCTGCTTGTGAATTGCAAGTCTTTGTGAGCAGTTGGTTTCAAAACAAACCTTAAAACTTGCCACAAATTATTTGCAATAAATACTTCTCTATCTCTCATTACATCTGTGGTTTGTGTTACAAAAGCACCTAGAGGCCTAGGTTGACATTAAGACAACCAGTATACTAGAAGCTGTATGGATAGACATTAAAATCAAATATTTATTGTGAAGAACTTCCCTACAAATAACACTTGAGGCCAAAAAGTGTTATCCCAATTGATGATTTGTTGTTGCATTCACGTTCCATAGGATTTGGTGTGTTTTGGCTTGGACGTTCTAGGCAGATTTGAGTAGATTTATCATATAAGGTAATATTTTTTTTCTGGTATTATCCCATGCGCTGCAAAGCATTAAAACAGCAGCATTCAGCAATATTATATCAGGGCAGTTTTTCTTAGTTTTAATACCCCATTGAATGAAGGGAAGGGCTTTTCCAGTAATGCTTGAGAAGTCTCTGAGGACGCAGAAACCTACGGGTGAGGCGTCAGAGTTTACATTCCTTCACAAATAATGTGATTGACTGTGAGAGTTGTGTGCAGCCAAGAATATGTATTGTCTACTCTCTGTGGCAGTTTTGGCACCTAGTGTTTGGACTGCCCTGCGTACTTTTTGTGCTATTTTTCCTTTTATTGCACTGCTTGGATGGATTATGCATCAGCCATCAACAGTCTGTTTATGAAAGAGGGAACACTGGGAATTGTCAGTAATATCTTCTGCATATCAGTGCATAGTAATAAGCATTTGCCATTCAGTAAAACTGCTGTGGTCTGCAAAAGATGCTGCTTTCTGCTTTTTTTTTTTTCCCTTTAAAAAGATGATTTGGCAGGAGAGTGCCAATTTTCTATTATTTTTTTAAAAATAATGATTTCTGGATAGATGTGAGGGAAGTGTTTGTGAGCTTTTGCGTGGCAGAATGCTTATCAGAGTAGAAGAAGTGCGATTTCTTATTCACATGCGCATCTTAACAGCACATAAAATATGACCATCTTCAGGAAGTGTAAGGAGCTAACAGTCTTCACATTTCAGGACATGAAACTCCATTCAGTAACTCTTTATTCACAAAAGGCTCGATGGTGTGGGGCTTTTTCCCTCCGTGCTTAGGTACATGCTACTATATTTTCTTAAAATGTATTCCCAGCTTCATAATTTTTACATGACAGAATTTAAGAGGAATGCTTAAAAGGCAACAGCAGGAGCTATATACAAATGTTTAAATTATAAGAAATAGTTGCAAAATGCTTTACAGCTCCCTGATATTGTTGAAGTAGGCTCTTCTCAGAGCTATGGCATATGTTACTTTAAAACATATCTGCAGCCCATTTAGTTGTTTGTGGCTGGTACTATGATGATGTGTTGCTGTGCCTCCAAAAAAGATGGAGGATCATCTTGATCCTCGTGGTCTCAGCAATCCTGAAGAATCTCTATTGAACTTCGTGAAAAGTTAATTGAGTTTGTATCTCAGGCAACATAGCATGAAGTAATGTCAAGGCTATACAGTTTGTTTCTGTTTAGAGTTGCCAGGAAAATTCATACGTTGCCGACTCTCTATAGCATATGTCATTTCAGTGTGTAAAGCATGTAGGTGAGATAAGAGCCCCAGAAAAAGCGTCTTCACCTCCTGTGCTGTGCGCTGGTGAAAATCTCTGAGTAGCACATTATTGCCTTTCTTTTCAGCTGGCACTTACACGGCAATTTCCTTGCAGAATTTTTGAGGAACCAGTTTGCTTTTTATATGGAATGTTATCTATGTAAGCACTAATGATGTGGAGGCTAGGTAAGCCACACACTAAATTAGAATTGAAGCAGACAGCATTCTGCAGCTACAAATAGTTCTCACATGCTTTCAGAGGGAATGCTTTCACTGAGTAATACAAGAACATGATGATAATTTCTGCCTTTAAGGGAATACTGGCAAGACAGTGGCAGGTTTTTCTTTTTTCATGCCTTTGCTAGTCTACTAATAGCAGTTCAGGTTTTCAATGGTCATAGCATTTTTAGAAGTGATTCTTTTCTTTTGCTTCAATTAGGTTTATTTTCTTTGTATAAGATGAGCAGAAAAGCTAATTTGGTCAATTTATTGCCAGTGCACTGACAAATTTGTCATCAGTTGGGTTTCTAATTAGGCTTCAATGGCCCATGTGTATCTTCCTCCTTTGTCATTATGAGGGATGTTTCCTTTTATGTTTTGTTGTTATTGTCATAATAAGGGTAAGATTAAAACCATTCCTGTTAAGAGTGTGTGAATTGAATCCCCAATGTGGTAAGAAGAAAAAATCAGAAAAATAATTTCAAATGATCATTCCATCACTTTCTGTATGTTTCTGTTTTTACAGAACTGAAATTAAGCCATTAACCTCTTTATCAAGATTGCTTTAAATCTGTAACTTGAAAACATCTGTAGCAAAACGGTTTTCTCTGTCTGTTGGAGGAAAAAGTGAACATATCTCCAAAGATTTTATTGCACTTGGAGATCATTTTGCTTCAAGGTTTTTTGTATAACCATGCTACATATTTATGGTGTGTTTTTGCATTGGAGAATCTTAAGTGACATCTCATGGCAAAGTGGAGAGCACTGGCTTGAGATACATTCTGTGTTCAGCCAGAGATCTTTGAAGGATCTTCTAACTTCTTTTTTTTGAATAGGGTAAATGTTCAATGTCCAAATAACTTTAATTTTATGGACCATTTTTTAAGGCATTGTAGGTTAAAGCAAAATTAAGCATAGGTAATGAAATTAATTTAGGTCAAGCATGTGAAAGCATGCTTGAATTTGAAGAAGCTCAATATCCGTTTTTGATGTCTGAAGATGCTTCAAGTCAGTTCAGGCAACAGCCTTGATTTTATGTCTTTACTCTGAACATCATTGTTCTTCAGACCTTCAAGATCAGTCTGCTTCCTGATAACATGAAACGTAATTCTGCAGTCTGGCCTAAATACTTCACATTGTACTTACAAAAGGGAGGCTGAACATTACTGGCTGTCAGAATTTACTTCATCCTTTTGTCCTTCTAGTATTAGCTGTTCTAGGAGTGTGCTCTCCTGATGTAAGCTGTACACCACTTTCATCTCCATCTATTCTTAACTTGCTAGCGAAGCCCTCTACACATAAATATCTGCTTTATACAGGAGTCTTTATGCCAAAAAGACAGTCAGAATGCTCTATCTTATGGCAGGCTGTCATTAATGCTATCTATTACTACTGTAACTCATGCAGTGCTTGAGAAATTTAATCAGCTAAATTTTTAGTGACTCAACCTTTCCTTGAGTAGCACTTCGTCATGAGCAAGTTTGTAATTCATTTTTAATTATTATACTCTGTTCCATTCCCAATATAAGTACCATCAACGTTTTGTCATTTTTTTCTTGTTAAAGGATGATAGACCGAAGCAATTAATCCACTGCCAATTCAGACTGAAGTGAGATGGAGATGTAGGATTTACATAAGAATTTATGAGTCTGCATCTTATTATTTCATAGGGGAATCATGACTAAGGACTGTGAAAAGCGTCATTTTTTTTTCCCTGAAGAGGCAGAATTAATCTTATCTCCAGTAATTTGCATTCAGCAGTGAAATCTGTTGTGCTCTCTTCATTGGAAGTCATGAGCTTTCCAGTTCAGTTCCTGCACCTGACATTCAGTTGGTTTTGGGCAGACCTTACGTAGCTGCATTGTTGAGTGTCCTTTTACATTAAAAAGAACACTAATATAGAATGCAGTTGACTCTAATAAGGGTGCCAGGTAGCTTTTTTTTTAGAGAGGCTGACTTCCTTGGGAGTAATAAGGAGAAAAAACCCCACCAAACCCAACCTAAATCAAAATGGATATCATAACTGTATCTAGTAGTTACTTTTTGGAATCTGTTCTTTTACAGTGCTTCATTTACTTTCTGTTTAGCATAGTGAATCTGTGATGTTAACTGTTTCATAATGATTTTGGTAGGAATCCGTAAGGTCTCAGTTATGGTGCTATTATGATATGTGATTAGAATTGGGAAAATACATAAAGGCGCAAGTCCATGGAGGATTCATTAGGATGCTAATTTGATACCACTGTGATTATAGCAGTGAGATTTCAGTGTCAGCCTTTAGAGAACTTTTGATGATGTGGGAATGAAAAGGTGTCAATGAGCATTACATTGTTGTTAGAAAATAAATCAAATGCTAAGAAAATGTCATAAAGAGAAAAGAGTAGCTCAGGTTTTTTCTGCAGACCTAAGAACTTCTCAGCTTCTCATGGTTTTGTTTTTGACAATCAGTGCATAAGATTGTTTGCTGTACCTCACCTGCCAGTATCGGAGCTATCACACAGAAACCATCCTTTGTTTTAGGGTTGGATGTTTTCAACCTCCTCTTTCTTGTTAATGTTTCACAAGTGTAAATTATCCTACTCAATTCAGGGGAATTAACTGACAAATAGTTATGATGCCAATTCCAAAAGTGCTAAGTTCTATAGGCAGAGTAAATCACAGGAGCTAGAGATTGGATTTGCTCACTAAAGCCTGCTTGTGGAAGCTTTCATCCCAAGGAAAATCCACTGTCAGGTCTCCCCCAACCATTAGAGGTGGTTTTTAGATGGTCAGAATGGAGGCCAGCTTACAAATAACTGCAATTAGAGGGAACTCTTCTCTTGGCATTTCAGCATGAGTGTCTTTTGGAAGAATTAAAATATGGACAGATCAGTACTTTTGGATGCAGTCTGCCTAAGATCTTTTGTAGAGCCATTTGCTAAACTAGAGGTATAAAACTGAAGAGTTTGAGATATTTTGGGTTTTTTAACATATGATTTTGAAGTTACTATTTGACTGAAATGCAGCGTAATAAAACTGGAGTTAGACTTGAAATGAAAAAAGGGTTTCTGTTGTTTTTTCAGTACTTGTGTTGTGTAAATTATGACTGTAGGTAGACACAGATCTTCAGAGACTGTATGAATATTCTGGTGTAATAGGAGCTGTGTAATCTGATCGTCAGTTCACTAAACTGTTTTGATGATGTCCTGGTTTAAGCCCAGCCGTAACTCAGAATCACACAGCCGTTCGCTCTCTCGCTCCCCCCCTTCCTCCCCTCCCTGCTCCCAGAGGGATGGAGAGGAGAATCGAAAGAATGTGACTCCGCCTGGGTTGAGAAAAGAGCAGTCCAGTAACTAAGGTATAACACAAACCACTGCTGCTACCACCAATAATAACAATGATAAGGGAAATAAC
>JANEXQ010059234.1:0-33524 GCA_026283885.1 Poicephalus gulielmi
ACAGATCCCCACAGTAATGTCTCCCATAGCTGTCCTTTTTAAGTCTGACCCACAAACTCTCTGTTGGCTGCTCACCTGTCCCCAGACAGAGTTCCATACTCTCCAGCCAATCCCTAACATAAATAACAACTCCACCTCCCCGTCTGCTGGACTTGTCTTTTCAGAAGAGCCTGTAACCTTCCATTCCAACACTAGTCATAGGAGCCATCCCACCATGTTTCTGTGATACCAATGATATCATATCTCCATAGCCATGCAAACATCTCTAATTCTTCTTGTTTGTTCCCCATACTATGAGCGTTTGTACAGAGGCATCTGAGCCGAGCTCCAGATGAAGCGTTTTCACTGGCTGGAGCAGCTGGAATATCTCTGCATTGCTCCGAGCATTTATGATAGGTGCTGGCAACTGACTGGGAGTGCTGGGATGGAATGATGCTCCCCTACCCCAACACATCTAGTTTAAAGCTTTCTTGACCAGCCTGACAAGCCTCCTACCAAAACTGCTCTTCCTCTTCATTGTCAGACCAGCTGCATCAGCCTCCAGTAGACCTGGTCTCCCAAATTGAGTCCCATGTTCTAGATATCCAGACCCCTGGCTATGGCACCACCCTTCTAACCATTTATTAACCTGGCCAATCCTCCAAGCCTTTTTAAGGTGCTCCCCTTTATCCTGGAGAATTGACGAAAAGACTACCTGAGCTCCAGAGCCCCTAACCACCTCTCCCAGGGCTCTTTAGTCATTCTTAATATTCTCCAGGATACAGCTGTCTATATCACTAGCACCCACATGGATCACTAGAAGTGGGTAATAGTCAGTGGGACTTACTAGAGCAGGCAGCCTCTCTGCAGCATCCCTGATCCAAGCCCCTGGTAGGTAACACACCTCCCTTGAGACTTGGTCAGGTGGACAGATGGGTGCCTCTGTGCTTTTCAAAGTAGAGTCCCCTACCACTATGACCCACTGCTTTTTCCTGGCAGCATCAGTAGTGATTGTGTTCTTCATTCTTTTTACAGATATTGCCCAGTATGGGTTTCTCCTGTGTGTATATACAAGGTAGGATTAATGCAACCTACTATTGTGCCAGGGATCCTTTGCTAGCTCTTTAATCAATGAACTGAAATTCAGCATTTCTTAGGCATGATTCATCTTTGTGTATAGTAGATTTTTAATACTGGCCAAATGAATATTACCCCAAGGTGTCTTTTTAATGCTGAGTCCATTGCCAATAGAGGGATCCTAGGGTGATTATCTCAGATGTAGGCCTGTGCACTGTGCATATCTGAAATTAGGTGAGATAAATCCTATCTATGGACTTTTCTTGAAGTGTTAGCAAAAAAATTTACCTTTCAGATTCAGGCTTAGTAGGTTATGGTGGATGCATTCTGTGTTACAGGTTACAGGTGAACTCAGTGTCCTTCAAAAAAGGTACTGTAGTTTTTCTGAATCAACATTATGTTGGTAAACTATTCTTTTTCTTCCATTTTCATGTATAATTAAGAAACGTGTGCTTCTATTAGTTCATTTTTCTATAAGGAATAACTGAGGAGACATATAGCATGTGACGAATTATTTTCACAATATTGAGTGTGTAATATATCAGTAATTCATGGTCTGCTGATAGAATGGATTAAAATAAATGAATTTGCCTTTTGTATTTTTTCCTGCTTTCACTGCAGACTGTGCAAATGAGGACTGAAATAGAGGGGAAAAGAATCTTTTGAGAAGTGCATGCTAGTGAGGAAATATAAGCATTTTGTGTACAGAATAATGAACACGATATTGTTTAAAAGCAGGAGGCAAGTTAGTACTGGTAAGTGATTCTATATCTAATTTTTGCCTCATGACAAAACCAGAGGTATATATAAATTGAGGTCTGAGTGAAGAATGGTGTACATGTTCTCTTCAAATGCATAAATACTCATGAATTTTGGCTAAGCTAGAACAGTGGAATTAAAGCTCTTGTGTATAGCTTTTAAGAGTAAATGAAATAAAGTATGTTATGAGAAACTCACTGAAAGGAAATGGAGAACCTGAGGAGACTGTTTACTTCAGAGAAAGAGGAGATCATGAAATTTCTAGTGCACAGTAGCAGCTGGCGCTACCATGTGTACCATGTATAGTGTCTCCATGGCACTTCATGGAAAAGCTGTACAGTTTGTGTTGTCATACAGCTACTTCAGTCCCAAGAAAGTCTTTTTCATTCCTTAAAAAATCCACCCTTTATGAAAAACTGCATGATTAGCTGTTTTGGCATGTATTCCAGGCAATATACTGGGATCTGTGACGTTTACTAGGCAGAAGTTAGTGTTTATCTGAAAAGCTGTATGAATCACGTGAAGCTTTTAACATATTACTTCTATAGCTGTGTGATTACCACAAAGATTACCATACTGCCATTTACCTAGGAAGAAAAACAACGCATTTACAGTACATTTTCAGCTGTATAATTTGCTTTTCTTCCAAGCCTAGATAATATGGAAGTTAAGGACCTACTTTTCCCATCAAATGCAGTTAGAATTCTGGCAAAGCTGTCAATCAACCTTCTTGATTTTACCTTACTTTTAAGTTACTTCTAGTGGTCTGGCAGACTACCACTACCAGAAACATACTCAGCCACATCATTAGCTGGAATTAAATACAGGTGTGTTTCTTAGTTTCGATTTGGTTTGGTTTTAAGCACTTATTATCTCACGCCATGCTTCTGATACACAAAACAGCTCTTGTACTAACCTCAGAAAGCAGAACCTAACTTTAAGTGGTTTATGTTGTTGTTAGCGTTTGGTAGTTCAGATACTATAACATGTCAAAACTGATTCATTCTGCTGGTATAAGAAGAACTGAAGCAAGTAGTGAATCTCTCAGGATCTTCAGATCTCTATGGCTTTCATAGTTAAGGTCAATGATTGGTGACAGTTTTGTCAGCTTGTCACATAATGTCATTGAAGATTCCACATGGCTGGCTGACAGTAAATTTTCTTTTCCATTTGTTAGAAGTTAATTTTCTTACGTAAGTTTGTAGTCAAATTGTGTATATAGAAACAACCTTGCATGTTGGTTTTTCTTTTTAAATTTTTTATACCATAATATATTTTAAAAATGTTGAATATCTGTGAATATTGAACTTAAATTTTTTAACTAGAATCTGAATGCAAAAGTGTAACTACTTCGCTAACACTGAATTTGTACTGCAGTGCTTTCAAAGCTTCACAGACAGAACTGAAAATGAAAATATTTTGTTTTAAATTCCACATTGTCTCATGCTGTGATGTTTTCCTTATTCCTTATGGGCAGGTCATTCTACATATTTCCCACAGAATTCCCACAGAAGACCTCTGACACGTTCATGAAGTTACAAAAACATTTGAATGAGCAAGTCTACAAAAATGAATAAATATACTAAAGCCTTACTGAGAAAAATAATATCAAAAAGCTACAAAAGGAAAGTTGATTACTTTTGTAAGACTGTCATTTCAAGTTTCCCAATGTAGGTGTTTCTACAGTGCCCTGATGCTCAGAAGCAAAAACTTTGAATAGCTTTTTCAAAATTAAAAGTTGGTATGCTAATGCATTACACATGAGAGGCGATAATAATATGTGGGGTAGTAATGTATGTTTCTTCAAGGTAATTGAGTGGCTTAGAAGCAACACACAAAGACCTAGGCTTAACAGGAGGATGAAGAAACATCTTTAATATCTAAGTGTGACACAAGTGTGCCACAGTATTCAGTTTCAAGAGCTGCTATTTGAATGCACATTCTTGAAAGTGAAAAGAGTAAATGGTAACCAGAAACGTTTAAGATCTTCCACACCAGGATACAGAAAACTCAAAAGTGAGATTTAAACCCTAATGACTATCTTAAGAAAAATAATAATGGCAGGATATTCACGTGCACACTTTGTGGAGCTACTTGACCTGTAAGATTTGAAATATACATTTCTGATATATATTTAATATATATGATATATATTACATATTTCTATGTTGTATCTTTCTATCTGCATGGATCATACCATTTTCCTGGTGTATATCTGTAGAAAACTGCGTTCTCTTAACCCACTTACTGTTGCCTTAAACAGCACCAAGTGTGATTCATTAACCTGAACTAAGGTACAAGAATCCAATTTTAAACCCTTAAAAAAAGCTTAATGTTTGTTTTAATCAATATCTTTCTGCAGAGGATGTATTATAGTGTTATTGCTTATAATTCTTCACATGTCAAGCTTATTATTTCTAATTTGGATTCAGTAGATCATAATTTTAAGGAGTTCTTTCTTTGTGCTTCTGATATGTCTTTAGGTGAAAATATGTTCTTCCATTATTTCTATGAGGCTTAAATTAAATCACCCTGAAATTTTTGGTTCAGAATCTAGAAATCTTGAAAGCTCAGACTTTAAAAAGGGGGAAATAAGGAATTCTTCTAAAATATCAGTTTCATTATTTGCATTTTTTTCTTCTTTTTTTTCCTTAGTTTACAAGTTCATCTCTTCTTCTAGGCACAGGAAAGCATAAACTGCTGGTGATTTCTTTAATTTTCCATTTAATCAGAAAAGAAATAAACTTCAATCAGAAAGCAATCTGCCTTTAAGAAGGAGAAAAGGCTTATCATTTCTTCTCACTTTGTAGAAGAAAGATATTTGTCTTTGCATAGGTTTTCATATCTATTACTAAGAGAATGATTTCTTAAAGCTGTGCACAGATAGAATGGTATTTACTCTTATTCTAGCAGGTTTACCTTATTTTAATCAGGGGCTTTCATTTCTTGTCACATGTGACACCCTAGTCAGTGCCTTGATTTGAAGAACTCTATACCATGATTTATTCTTAATCTTTGCCTGATTTGTGTAATGTAAGAAATGTGATGGAATGAGATTACAAGAAGATGTTGCTGTCACAGTAGTTTGAACCATTATGATTTATCATAACAACACTGATTAGATAATCAGACTCTTGAAAAGAATATATCACTAACAAATTGCTGGAGACATATTACTGTTAGAATATTATTATTATCTTATTGCATTTGGATTGATTAAGAAAATTTTTGATGTTTTGCAGCTATAACTAAATTAATCATGACATTTAGTATTGTATTATATCAATTTCCTGAGGTCATTGACAGAGGATCAGCAGTATAAAGAAGTAAAATTTTAATTTTTCAGTATTTCGCTGTTAATAATAATTTTTTTAAAAAATCTACCTACTACTTTTCCTGTCTGACAGGACACCTTTCCATATACTGTTTTGTTCCTGTGTGTAACAAAAATGGGTGCTGTTGCCTCATTAACATTTCAGGAAATGCAACTCCTGTCTTTGTTGCAGAAACTTAAGTGAGAACTACATATCTGCATCTCATGGTACAGTTTAAACTAAACAAGCATGATTTTAGAACAAGGTATTGACTCAGTGCTTTGACTAAGCAGAGTGTAAAACACAATTCATTTGAGCACCTGATAAAAGGTGATTTAAGGATCTCCCTTGAGGAACTTGGTGAGAAAGATTGCAATTATCTATGGTAAAGACCTGCCATAAGCAAATCAATCATGTAGGATGACAGCCAGGTCTGTGATGGAGAAATCAATCCTTGCAGTAAAGCAATATTTTAAATATGACTTATAATCCTGATAAAAATTGCAGAGAGAGACTATCTGTCTAAATTCTAGGACTGGGATTTGGCTACCTAAAGCTCTCTTAAAGAGCAGCCAGTATACATTCTGCTTACTAATATTTCCGGTACAACAAGCATCCAACTAATTTGATGATTCCCTATCCAGCCTCCAAGTTACATGAAACTTAGTCATGCTTAAGTGTGTCTGTTTTGAGAAGACAGGTAGCTATGTCCTTGGTGCTCTGATGAGGTCTACATTTAGATGGATTGGCATCTGAAATCAACATAACTTGCATAAGATAGGCATGATCAAGAACAGCAGTAGAGCAAAACTTATGTATAATAGTCCAAGACCTTGAGGACTCGTTAGGAAGCTGGGAACTCAGAATCATAGAATCATAGAATTGTTTGGGTTGGAAGGTACCTTAAGGATCATCAAATTCCAACCCCCTGCCATGGACAGGGACAACTCGTACTAGACCAGATCACTCAAAGCCCTGCCCAGCCTGGCCTTGAACACTGCCAGGGATGGGGCAGCTGCAATTTCTCTGGACAACCTGGCCCAGTGTCTCACCACCCTCACAGTAAATATCCTAAATACTGAGCTGCAGGAATCAACGTTTCCTTCCTATCAAAAATGTTACCACATTTCTAACAGTGAGTGTTGCTAAGTGTCTTGGGCAAAAAAAAAGTGTAAGAAATGCTACCAGGAAATAAAAGGAAATGTGACACCAGTATAACAAGTGGAACATTCTCTTGAGTAGTGGTAAAACTGAGGCTGATACTTTAATGTCAGCCTCGAGTATAAAGTCTCCAGCAGAATACTTTGAGGAAGGATAGGTTATGTCACAGACATCTAGGTTTTGAGAAACTTTCCACTACTTTGAACCTAAGGTTCATCTGCTCAAGCTGAGTAGCACCTAAAATGCAGACTTTTCAGCTTCTTAGTTGGCTATTTTAACCACTGAAATATATAGGAAGTATATATACCACACTCCTTTAGATATGGACAGACTAAATCCAGAGCTGAAAAAAAATATTTCCTGTGTTTAGGAGCCTCTGTTTAAGTTCCTAAATTCTCAGTAGAACAGGTAGATATCAGGGTCATCCTGAATAGCATGGATTGCCTTCTGGAGATATTTCAGAGTTATCCCCAAAGTAGTAGAATGTCTGGTTTAAAAATGTTACTTTGAATTGCCTAAATCCCATTCAGGAAATAATGCAACTTCTTCCACAGGGTGATGTATCCCATCCTAAAATTGCTGTCTAAGGCAAAAGGTGGGAATAAGTTTCTCTGGAAGTACTTGTCTCTCCTCATGGACTATAAAACCTTAAGTTAGATGGAATTATTCTTATTCCCTTAGGTCAAGCTCCGAAAATTTCAGACAGATACTTTGAAATTGGGCACCTCAGCAAGATGGCTTAGTGTCATTCTTAATTTCTATGGCGTGCTGACCAAATATTTCACCCAAACTGCAAGTGATTCTGTGATGTGAAAATGTGCAAAAATAATGGTGAAATGAGAATGTATATTTGTACTTGCACCATTTGCTGCCATCACTGTGTGTTGACATTGAGTAGTTCAGTACACCTACCAACTGTCTTCTTTTTCAGAGGAAGATGAGGTGCCATCTGTTTTCCAGGCCTATGATCAGAACGCTCATTCCAGAATTTTAAAGACCTGATTTCTAGGTCCCCTTTAGCCACTGAAAAAGGGTCAAACCTCTATTCTCCATCCCAGTGAAAGTCTTACCAAACTTTCCAACTACAGGCAACAGTCTGAGGGAGCCAGATATCACATCTTTGGTCAATATTTGGATGGCATGCAAAACTGGTGTGGCAATGAGAATTTCTACTCTGTTGTCAAGCAAGGCAGACACTCTTCTGTAGAGGAATTCTTGTGGTGCTTACACATTTTACATTAAGGAAAATAAAATATGCAGTTACCCTTCAAGTTTCTGTTTAGCAGTCAGTGGAAATGTGAAAACTCAATTATTTGCAGAGAATTTACTGTTTAGGAATTACTTATAGCTGTGTTTCATGGCAGCTGGCCTCTGATATGGAAGAGTTTTGCAATTTTCCTTTTCAAATCACTCCCTATGCAGAATAAATAAAATATCTCTAATGCAAGATAATTTTAGTGAATTTTAACGTAATTGATAATCAATTTGACCTCATTTAGTATATGAGTTCTTCATCCTGCTCTTTTAATAAATTACACCTTTTAGGACGGTAAAAGCTGGCTAGATCTTGTTGGGTCATTCAGGTACAGATGAATGCTGGCTATCCGTTTTTTTCCACTTTTGTTCAATGCTATGCAATTTTATGAATCATCATGTTTTGTTTTGCCACCTGGATATCCAGAGGAAGTTCTATCTTCAAAACAGTGTGACAAACTCTAAAACAAAAGGCTGCTAAAATTAAAGTAAATTAAATGCCACAGCATTTGAAGTATTCAACAGTTTCTTAACATTGTTTAAGGGTTGGTTGCCATTTTAAGTACAATTTTCTTTTTTTGTTATGATTGTTTTTTGTGAAATACTGTGTGCTATTTTTTCTTCATCTATCTCCAACTTTATCCAGAGCATAAAGAAACAATTTTAAGGCTAAAATAGACAACTAACATTTCCCTGGTCACTGAATATATATGAATCCTGATTTATTATTAAGACACTTAAGCATATAGACATTCATCTATGCCTACAAATACCAGAGTTTAATGAAAAAACGTTCATGATTATTTTTGTAGGACTTAAAAATATAACTTTTAAATTTGTTTAAAATGAAACATTTTGCTTACTTTCTATGGCATTTAATAATAAGGATGCTTGATGGATTTAAAACCTATTTGTAATAGTTGGTTTGGGTTTTTTTTGTTTGAAAAAATTAGCTTTCTTCTTTATTATTGTACCTTAAGCTCTGGTTTTCATCAATAAACTATAATTATTTGATCAAAAGAATTTGCTAAAAAGTTGTGGAAATATTTTGATAAAAAATAAAATTGACCAGAGATTTCCTAAGAAATGCATATTCAAATTATTCTTTTGCAAGAGGCATTATCTTATAGCTACTTTTCCTACACTATGCATATTGATTAGAGAGCTATTGTGTTTCACCCTGATTAGCATTGCACTAATCTGCTGAAGCAGGGAATGAATAATAAGAATCTAACAAAATTATGGAAAGTCTGCTTATATAGAGTATGCCAATTGACAGAAATTATCCTTTCCAATGTAGTGAATACCTCATTAGTAACATTTCAGAAGGTTATGGATCTCTTAATACTTATGTTGCTCATATTTGGCTGCTGAGCCTTTTAATGGTTCATCACTAATTTTTCCTTATCACTTATCACCTGGCACTCCAAGCCTTCTCTTGCTTCATAGTAAACCCAGGAAAGCTTTATAGGTATATTTTCTCAGAGAACATACTTAGGAACAGCCATTTACTTTTTCTTTTTCTTTTTAGTAAGCAAAAAAAAAGCTTTGCCATTTTCTCTTCTGGTGTTTTCAAGTGTCAGACCTAGATCTGAATGGTCTTTCTCCTAGGATTTAAGTACGTCTATTTACTTACCCTTTCCTGTGTCATCTTTGATGAGTTTCTCTCCCTGTCTTCATTTTCTCTCCCATAATTTTTACTTCTCCACAATGTGTATCTTGATATTTTCTCATGTCCTTC
Organism: Poicephalus gulielmi; assembly: GCA_026283885.1. Lineage (NCBI taxonomy): Eukaryota > Metazoa > Chordata > Aves > Psittaciformes > Psittacidae > Poicephalus > Poicephalus gulielmi. Next base: position 9,286 of record JANEXQ010059234.1, read on the forward strand.
CCCCATGAGGACACCAAAAATGACACTTAGCAAACTTTTTGTACAGCCGAAGGCCTCTAGTAACTGAAGTAACATATTAATCCAGTGACCTTGTATTAGATTCAAAAAGAGTTTTACCAATACATAGGTAATGAATGCACAATAAAATTATGGTATATGCATAAGAATATTACCTGTTTATGAGAAGAGAAGAATCTAGAGCAAGAAAGACTCACTCTTGATGGAGGGGGATCAGATTATGATATCTGAACCAGTTAGGCATATGTAAATCCATGGGGCCTCATGGGATGCAACTATAAGCGCTGAAGGAGCTAGTTGGTGCCATTGTGAGGCCACTGTTCTATTTTTTAAAGGTATTTTAAATTTTAAAGGTGTGCTGTAATTTCGAGAGACCTGGACATTCTGGATAACTGGGCAAAAGAGAAAACTTGTGGAGTTCAGCAAAAGGATATTAAAAGTCCTGCTCCTGGTGAGGAATAACCCACCCACCAGTAGGCATGGGGAGCCAGCCAACTGGCTGAAAAGCAGCTTTGAAGAAGACCTGAGGATCCTGATGAACAAAAACTTGAACATGAGCCAACAGTGTGCCCTCATGGCAGAGAAGCCAAACAGCATCCTGGAATGCATTAGGGGGAACATTGCCAGCAGGTCAAGGGAGGAGATCCTTCCCCTCTGCTTAGCAAAGGTAAGTCATACCTGGAATGCTGGGTCCTGTCCTTCATGTAGAAACTGACATATTGTAATGTATTTTCCTACTTTAAAAGGAAAAAAAAATAATGATTCCATAGAATTTTCACCACTGACAGATATCTCACACTTTTTCTTGTATTCTTCTTTTCTTTTCATTTGTTTCTTATAAATTCTTATCACTTTACTCAATTAATCTATAAAATCCCATTTGCCCTCGAAACTTATACCCTTTGACTGCGTATAGATTTTCAGCACATTGAATTGCTGTGGCTACTGAGTGAAGCTACATAATACTAAGGACTACTGTTTGGGTTTTTTTAGTGGTCTTTATTTCATACCAACAAATTGATCCTTCACTAGGAGTGTTTAAATACCGAAGTATCTGATTGTGCCCTTATATTAAGTGTGTACAGAGATAAATGCCTTAACTGTTTAATCAAATAAATTACAGGTAAAAACTCTACTTGCAGGATTATGGGCAGAAATACCAAAAGTCTACTAAGCTGTTGAACTCATAAATTTATCCGATGCATCTAACAATACAGATAAAGAACCTACAAAACATTAAATTTTATGTATGGGTCAAGTGATAAGTAACAGTGCAACAAAAACTGTACATTTGTTCTCTTAATTTCAAATTTAAAGTGTATCAAGTGTGAATAAAGCATAGAATACCATGGACTGAACTATTTTCAGTGAAGATCTCAAAAGTGTGGACTTCTAATAATAATTTCTAGAATTAAGTTATATTTGCTATGTATCTCTCTTTTTTTCTCCATTCATGAATAACCAAGTCAACTGAACTATGCTGGTGTAAAAGCAAAACAAGAATAAAAGACAGCTTTAATCATGAACTGTTGCCTTGAGAATTAGCCACCAAGATGGCAGAACGACCTCAGACTGGACCTGTGAACACTGGAGAAGTTATTAGACTTACATCTGGCTCTAAACATCTGTAACTGAGTGCAGTTTGATACCTAGGCCTGTTTGTAGGCAGATTATTTAATCACATCAAAATGTTGATATTCAGGGCCAGACAGCAGAGTGGGCCATCCTATCCTGTTTACTATGTGGTATCTTTGAAAGTTGTGTGCTGCAGCAGAAGTATGAGAAATAACTTAGAATCCCGTCCAGGCAGATGCAAACCTGAACATGTGGCAAATACATGCAAGGATGCTTCTCCGTGAAGGGACTGCCCACCCAATGTGTCAGATACATTTTAAGCTTGCTGAACTCACAGAGCCCTGAATCCTGGCCAAAAAAATCCTTACTTTCCAAAAGCAATAATTTGTTCACCTCATTTTTCCAAACAAGGTATGAAATCCCTGAAGTGGATGCTCTATACCCTTCTCAGGCTTAGAGGGATTATACTTGTGTCAAAGATACTTTGGTAAGCAGAAAACCATGAGGTACCCTGAACGCATGTGATTTTCTGAAGCTGGGTGTCTTCACAAGGTCAATAACAAGAGCTCCTGCCAGAATGAATGCATAAGAAAAAGTGCCCTCAAGTAGAGGGATCTTGGAACTGCTCTGTTTTCTAGGGATCCCTCTCTTTTTTTTTGTTTTTCGCTTTCGGAGGTGATGTGTATTTGGGTTCCACAGGAGGTGTCTGAAAGCTGGAGACATCTCCTTCTCAGATGTATCCCCATGACTACAATCAGACATTTGTTTCCTTGCTGCTTTTTCAGACTAATGAATTTTGCATTCCTGGCTACACAGCAGCTCAGCCTCAGGAGAAGGAACAGTAAGTGCCTCATTCGGATTATTCATGACATGGTGGTTAGGTCACTCTCAAGGGTGATAGGAGAGGTAGATTCAGCCCCCTGTAAGATGATCAGGGCTGGGAATATAAACTTCTCATTTCCTTAGTGAGCACTCAAACCACTAGACTATTAAATATAAGACAGTCTCACTTTTACCAGATATCTTTCTCAGAAGAGGGCTAAAACACTCTGGATCCTGAATGGATGGAAGTACCTAACTTTTTCTATATAAATTTCTACACTCTCAGTGGAAAGATAGACACTTAAAATAAGAGTGGATTGCCCTCTGCTTATCTTCAGAGGTACTCGTTCTCTCTCTCCACTATGGGACGTAGACTAACTAGTCAGCCACCTTCTAGGGACAAACATGTTTTTCTTCATTAATATCTAAATGAACCACCTAAATGAAGTGCACAAGATTATATCCAGGGAAATTAAATCTCTTCAGACATGCCTACTATCTGAGGAGAGTGACATTCAAACTTATTTTGCCAGAAAAATCTTTGGGGAGTCCTGTGTTGAGACATGAGAGCACAGCAGCATCACTTTTGACCCTGACCAATACTGAGTTGTTCAAACTTATTTTGCTTGGGTCTTGCTAGCTTAGGCATCCCTACACCATATCCCATTGCATGAAAAGCCTCTCAATAGCATTTGTCAATATGATACCAGAAGCTAAGCATCTGAATCTATACTTATGTACGCAAGAAATATTCAGTTATTCAAAGGCAAAGAGCAGGCAAAGTCCCTGTCAACTTAATGAATATTTGGGGTACAAATGACCTCTGAAAATAATGCCATTTATTTCAGCACCTAAAAATAGATTCAGATGTTTAATTTTACATATTCAGGTTGGAAAAGTTTGGCTAGAGAGTAAATTAATTGCCTAAGGTCATACTGCAAGTCAATGTATAATGAGAAAGTAATAATGAGTGAGAAAAAAAAAGGTATTTTTAATCTCTGTGGATTTATTGAATCCCAAAACTCTTTTCATAAAGCTAGAAGTCTTCTTGACTATATCTCTGCATTTTTTTAATTGTGGTTTAGCATTCTTATTCTTTTATTTTTAATTAAACCAATATTTTTCTCCATATTTAACCCTGATTGATGGTATCTTCTTGTTGCTATGAAAACAAAAGGTTCAGTCAAATCTTCAACAGCAGATATTTTGTTGCATAGGTAGTTAATGAATGAGGTATTTGATTACAAAGAGATAAGTAACCTGTCTGTAGCCTGCAATTAACATTTAACTTGATATGGCCAATAAGCCAAATGAAGGGAGAGTAAACTGAATAAAAGGTTTTTTCTCTCATTAGGGGTTCATCACACACATATGCCAGCAAAGCACACAGTTGTGATTGGTGATTTTGTTTGCAGGTGCATAGTCTAGTTTTCATCTGGTCAAAAAGAAACAAAAAAACTCACTTGCCCTCAGAGAAAGACAGTATTTTAAACTATTCAAATTTCAAGTGTGTGAAGACAATTTATAACAATCAAGTGCATTATTAGGCAATAATAAACTCCCAATAATTTAGTCAGTCAGTTCCTGTTAAAATTGTGTGAGACTGGAGTGCCTAATTCCCTCACATGCTTTCAAGTTTTAATGAGTTCATGCTTATACACTGACACAGTGAATGATATCTGTTGTATCCTTTTCATGCAAATATGAGAAGCCCTCAGCAATGTACTCTGATTCAAGATACATAAAATGTCTGTCTAAAGCAGCTACTCAGTTCAAAGTCAGATGCACTATGCCCTTTTCGTAGTGCACAGAACTTCTCAAAGCTGTTTATTATATGCAGAGAAATAAAGTGAGAATGGTCCTCACATTTGGGTTTGAGGCTCGAGAAATATTTTTTTCTAGTTCAGCTCCCTGATCCTTTTTTCTGCATTTCTTAACCAACTTACTCTTTGCTAAATTTCTTCTTTGTTGCAGGACTCATCAACATGATGTTAGGAAGTGGTTGGAATACCACTTTAGTAGGGGGTCAGTTTTATATACTAAGCCTTCCATGCAAAAGATATACAAATAGTCATATTGGGTTTACATGGAAAGGTTTTGGCAGAGAGGAGCTACAGGAGTTGCTTCTGTGGGAAGCTGCTGCAAGTTTCTCCTGTGTCTGATAGACTCAATGCCAGCCGGCTCCAAGACAGATCCACTGCTGGCCAAGGCCAAACCCATCAGCAATGGTGGTAGCAACTCTGAGATCACATTGTCAAGAAGGGAAAATATTGCTGTGCAGGAGAAATTGCAGCCAGAGAGAGGGGTAAGCATATGTGAGAGAAACAACTCTACAGACACCCAGGTCAGTGGAGGAGGGGAGGAAGTGCTCCAAGTGCTGGAGCAGAGTTTTCCCTGCAGACCATGGTGAGGCAGGCTGTCCCCTGCAGCCCATGGAGGTCCATGGAGGAGGAGATATCCTCCTGCAACTCATGGAGGACCCCACACTGAAGCAGTTTTGCACTGAAGCAGATTTGTGACCTTGTGGGGACCCATGCCAGAGCAATCTGTTCCTGAAGGGCTGCACCCTGTGAAAGGGACTCACACTGGAGCAGTTTATGAAGAATTGCAGCCTGGAGAAGGATTCATGATGGAGAAGTTCATGGAGAACTGTTTCCCATGTGGGGGACACCACAATGGAGCAGGAGAGGAGTGTGAGGAGTCCTCCCACTGAGGAGAAAGGAGTAGCAGAAACATGTGAGGAACTGACCACAAACCCCATTCACAGTGCCTCTGTGCTGCTTAAGAGAAGGTGACTGGGAGTAAAGTTGAGCCCAGGAAGAAGGGAGATATGTGCAAAAGGTGTTTTTAAGATTTCAGTTTGTTTCTCATTATCCTACTCTGATTTGACTGGTAATAAATTAAACTAATTTCCCCAAGTCTGTTTTACCTGTGATGGTAATTGGTGAGCAATTTCTCCCTGTCTTTATCTTCACACATAAGCCTTTCATGCTTTGGTGGGCATCTGGCATCCAGCCAGAGCCAACCCAGTGCAAGTCAATACCAGTCATTGCCTAAACATTTCAAAATTGAATATACAAAAGGGAAAGTACAAGAATGGCTGCTCCTGTTATCTTTCTGGTTTACCATAACTAGAATTTTCAAGGCCATGACTGCAGAAAGGATGCAAGCTTGGCTAAGATTTTCAGTCTTAATTAGTGAGCAATCACAAAATTGTTGACCACTGGCACTAGATTATTCTGGCATGTGAACCCTGTGTAGCCTTTTGCTGCCTTCCTCTGCAGGAAGAGATCTCAGCAACCCAGAGGAAAATGAGGGATCCTTTGTTTATACATGATGGTTGCTTTTTTCATAAGTTGTATTTTCTCATTGTAACTGAATGTTCAATACCTTTTTATTGTGCTTTTATCTCTGAAAGACATGTCTTGTTTCAGAGCTTGTGAAATGAATATGTGCCCAAATTATGTATCACCTCTCTGCTGCTCTTTACTAGAAGCCATACATACTTGTCTTGGCTATCAATCCAAGACATAAATGTTTGCTTAAGCCACATTAGCCTGTTTGCCTAAATGAAACCAGTGGTAATGTTTTCAAGGAAGTTAATGAAATGGATTTTTTCTATGGTTAATAGACATAGTTTAAAATGAAAGTCTGCTTACTTACAGTGGAGAAATAAGACTGGCACTGGGTGACAATATTCAGTTTGTGGGACTGTTGTGTAGTTCTTTGGACCTGGTGAAGATATCCTGTTATTTCTAAATTGAAGAAATAATTGACTTTAAATAATTCAGCCACGGTTACAGACCGCTACTGTTATGGTTAGGAACACTACTGCTTACTCACAACTCAAAACATGAGTCATCATATGTGGAAAGGAATGTAGAAATGCTGGGCTTTTCTCTATTCCCATCTCCCGTTTCTATTTAAGCTTAAGCATCAGAATAGTTTTAAGTAAGTCTCATATTTTGAAACCCATTTTAAACTTTGTGTTGTGTTTGTCAGTAGCACAAGACTAAGCACAAGGCTGAACAGAAACCGTTAAAGAGAAAAGTATGCCCACTTGCAAAATTTGTTACTAATACTGTTCTCAGTCCTTTGTGGCATACAGAAAAAAGATCTAACAGGTGACTCAAGGTCAGGCTTCTTTGGCCAAGTCAATAGCTGCATTGAGTTGGTCTATGTTGAATTGTGTTTGCGTCACAAAGTGTTGTGTCCCATAGGGAGATGCAGACATGAAAATGGATTCATTTTACATAAAGCTTAGAAAAATTCCACAGGATGAATTTTTCTATATTCTTTGAACCAATATAAGATCAGAAGGACATTAAATTATAATTTATTTATAGTTGTAGTTGATGTTAAGAGAATGTGCAATTACGACATATTACAAAATAATTCTAAATATATTTTGCTATTTAAACTTTAACACAATATAAGCAAGCATAAACAGGAAAATGTATCAGAGTTCAAGGCGTCTCTTATGTCAGTAAGAGATTTTACCTTTATTGTGCTTTGATTATTTTCCTATAAAATTTGTGCTGTTTAACAAAAAATAAGAGTATAAAAGAGTGTTTTGGTTGGATTCTTTTTTTTTCTACTTGCCACCACTGCAAACTAAATCCAGAATATAAAAGTGAAGATACAATGCTGGTTTTCCCTTGTTCATACATCATCTCTGACAATAAATATTCTGAAGGGCAAAAGCAGTCTTAAATTACAGTATTGGCTTTCTTCTGTTTTATGAATTCTACTTTGGATTTTTAGTGTAAGTCTATGCCATCAATAGGGCTACACAGATGTATGTATCCAGAAGCATAATTTATACACTCAGGCTGAAAAGTGAACCTGCCAGAGGAATTTAATGCTGTGGATTGATGTGTTAAAAAAAAAAATCCCTTTCTTGGAGCTCTCTGCCTCTGTAGGACTGTCACCGGTAAAAAGTAAAAGCTAGTCTATGTCAGTAAATGGATATTATACTGAATGCACACAGGAAGAGTCAGTGTGCTGAATAAAATAGGGGCATTTTTAGTTGGAGACATTAGAGTCGCAGTTTAGGCTTTCAACTCTACATGGGTCAATAGCAGTAATTAGTTCTATTCCATTACATTCTTATACTGGTATGCTCACCATAGTACCTGAGTGCGTAATATAAGTATTGTATGGTGGAATGCAATAAACACTGTGCTAGTGTGTTTTATTTCCTTTTGTTATCATCTGTGCAGTTTAAGATTACTGCATGCAGTGAACATCCCGTTGTTGCTCTTGTTTTTAGCCATATTACTGTGAAAGGAATGTGTATGCACATTGAGTAAAGATGCAATTTCAATTACACAATATAGGATGAAGCATACTTTGTACTCAGTAAGGACATAGAGGAGACTTATAATTGCCCTCAGTTTCTGTGAGGTTTCACAGTTTCAAGTCAGCTTTCAAAAAACTTTGCATCCCCTTCAGACGAATTTCACCCTCCTTGGGTCTGTGCCAGAAAGACACAAGTCCTCAGCTTTGTCTCCATGCCAGAGCTTAGTTAATCTTATAGCCAGACTTGATCCAGGTCATTGAGCACCTGAGAGAGATATGGTCTGTGATGCTGACCATGACTGGAACCAGAGGCAGCTTTAGGCAGTAAGGCAATCAGGGGTAAATGCAAGCAAATGGAGTTTGCCCACATTCATTGTATAGACTTTACTCACATCTTGCTACCTTTCCTGAAAGAGAAAACAAACCAATGAGATTACCCGATTTCACCACAGGCTTTAGTCTTGTTCAATTGGGCAAAAGCCAGAGGCCTCAGTGGAAAACAAATGGCAGCTTCACTGATAATATTACAAATGACAGAATTACCACTCTCTACACCCTGCAGCTCTTTTTCCCTCTTCTATACCTTTCTTATCCTTTTCTCTGCAGTCAGCAGCAGCGCCAAGGGCTAGTAACATACTGTGGTTTGCAAAGATCACTGCAAACTTACTGCCCCTCCAGGAAAGTGGAGTACACTGCAGGCAAGCCTGGCTGGCTGGCACATGCTCCAGTATTTACTCAGCTCACATCTGGGATGGCAATGACTCTGCTGTGGTTCAGATGAAGAGGGAACTGATCAGAGATAAAGCATTTTAATTTACATAGGATGTTTTACTATGGGATCCTGGAAACACATCAAAAACCTTAACTACCATGTCACTTCAAAATTAATTACAAGCTTTCATAACCAAAGGCATCATTTCCCTTTGTACCTTGGATCCAAAATTTATTAACAAAACTCGCTTGTAAAGATTGATGCAGTATTGTGCCTTTTCCATTTCTTTGTATTTATGTGTATACCACTCTTATCTTGCTGAGCTGTAATCTGACCATAAAGTTTTCTCATTCATTTATTAAATGGCAAGGGTACACTTAAAATACACAAATAGTTGTTGCTTCAAGCAGCTCAAAATTTGTGAAATGAGTAATAAATAAGATAATAATTCCTTTAAAATTTAAGTTTTAGAGTGGCATGATAAGAACTATTACTTTCCATGATTTAAAGTTTGCTACCTGTACAAAAGAACTGAGTTGTCCATAAATATTTTAGAATGTAGGAGGTAAGAGCATAGGTATTAGTAAGTATTTCATAAGTACAAAACAGGTCAGAAGGAAGAAGATATAAAGAACTTTACTGGAGAGAAAACATGGGAGGCCATTACTAGAGTGAAATGGAACTCAGGCTAATCTAAATCAACCAGCATGCGCTTGATGACTGCAAATTATGAAATGGAAGAAGTTGATCACTGTTAGAGATCACTGGAAGGAGAAATATGCTATTCTTGTACTGTATAATGTTGCTTACTTTATTGTACGTAAAAAGTATAGAAGCTTATGGATGATGCGTATACTGTGTAACTGAAATGTATACATCTAAACTAAGCACTGTGAGGTTTAAAAAAACCCACAGAAACCAAACCCTACCAAAAAAAAAAAAAAAAAGTGCAGAGTTTAAATTATTTATGTTTTATCTCTAAAGTATATTTTTCCTTTTTCTCTTAATTTACATAACCTCTACCTCAATCTTTTGTATCTCATTGGCACAAAGTGAGAAGAAAGCAAGCAGATGAAGTTGGAGAATCCACAGAATCAGTCCCGACAATTCATGCCTGGCTTTTCAGGCACCTCAAATCCATCTATAAGTGTTCAGGACAACACTGATTTCTCTAGGACTTCTGATATCAAGTCATCAAAACCAAGATGGCTCATGTACTGTTGTTCAAGAGCAGTTAGCAGTTGACTGAGATCTTTGAGAGCATCTAAGGGCCTATGATTCAAATATTTGTCCAACTGGGTCTTCATGTGGGGGTTATGTGAGAACATGCTCTCCTATATGAGTACTCATACTTTCTGGTTCAACTGACTTGGAATACAAACACAAAAGTAGCTGTTAGGACAACTAACTCATTGGTTTCTCCAGTATATGTATCCCCTGTCTTTACGCCTTGCTGATGCAAAACCTTTTAGCTCTGTTTAAATGTTCTAAGGAATGAAAGTATTGCACATTTCTGAGAAGAGTAAAGATGCATGCTCATCTTTCCTAGCATCAGTGAGTCTTTTCAGTTTTGCGGCCATGCAATAGTGAAGCATGCTGCTCTCATACAATATTAAAATGTATTTAACAGGCTGCATGTCAGTTAAGTGCATAATTTTTGCCACTTTCTATTCAACTTTAATATTGTAGCTTTCTGTTATTAAAGGGTAAAAATCCTTTGGTATTAGGTTTTGCATCACATGAGCAAAGTAAATAAAGTAAAAACAATGAATCAGATACAGAGCAACATGTTCATACTAAAGGCATTAAAAGATGTATTATTTGATATTATTTATACTATTTGATAACAGCTCTTTCCTCCACAGGAAATATGAATAAGGAGACCAATGATAACAGCCACTGCACTACAGGAGAAGGTTTTCAGTACAGTTTATAAATCATATTGTGCTGTTTAGGGAGCCCTAAAGGTACTATATTGAAAGCTTATAATGTGTTAGAAGCCTTTCAGTTTTATGCATTTAATGTTTCTCCTTGGTCTGCTCTGATGTGGAAAATAGGAAGCACAAACTTACACATTTGGTGCTTCTAGACTGTGATTCTATCACTAAAGGTGCAATTTTATTGCTTTATTTGCAATACAAGAAAAATATGTTCAATGAAAGTCAGTATAGTAACAAACAGCCATTTAGCCATTGTGTGTATTGGTAGAAGCACACCTAGTGTTCAAGAAAAATGGGACTGTCTTGTTGGATGTCACATTTCTTTTTTCCTGGATCTTTGTATGTTTTATCCCAGCAAATGGTTATGAAAATAAAGGAAGAGATGAAAAAAAGCAAACTGAGGTGACTTAGCACATGGAAAAATAATACAGAAAACCAGAACTAACAAAAAAATTTGCTTCATATTGAATTTGTACCATTTTAAGTTTTAGGTTTTTAACCCATAGTATTGGTCTCTGCAAAGGAGTGGAATACTTTATCTTCTTGACAGAACAAATTGAGTGGAAAATTACATAAACCCCTCAGCAGATGTTCTTTCCCACATTGTTTGGGAATTTATCCCCATTACACAGTTCTTCTAAGGCCCATGCCAAGCTGAACAGGGACATTAGCAGACTTGAAGATGTGTTTAGTTGGGCAGTATGCAAATATTCTCTTACCATCTCCTTCTTATTTTCCAGTGCCAGTCAACTTCACCATGGTATTCTAATATGTTTCTAACAAGAATATCTCTGTATAGGTGCTAGACATATTATATCTCCATTGCAAATCCAGTAAATGAGAATCTGTTTTTTCACTGAAGCAAAAACCAAAGTCCAGACCTCTATAAATTCAGTTTGCTATAATAAATAGGTCTTGGAGTCAAAGCTGTCAGGCAACAAACAACAGGAAAAGAGAAACCAATTCCAGTTCTTATGGCCTGCAACATATCTAGAGCTGCATAGCATACTAATTTCTGCAAATCAGATAGCATCTTCAAAATTATAATGCGCACCATTGAGTTAAGCATCTGTATAACAATAAGATTTGTCATCCATCATTCAGTGAACAGCATAAGGCAACTTACTGTCATCTAGTGCCAAGTGACATCTATCCAGATTGTCTTCCTGTCCACCTGACTCTAAACTCTGCTGCAATCCTTGATATATTCCTTTTTTTTTTTTTTTTGAATTCCTGTTTTCCAATATTCTGGTGAAGCATCTACAAAGTTTGTGAATGAAAATGATGACACACACTATAACCAATTCTCAAGGAAAATCTATTCAATAAATATCCATTACCCTTGTTTATTCATTAGAAAATGTAGTGAATTTCACTAATGGAAGTCCCAGCAGAATAGTAAGGAGATTTACAGCCCAAGCTCAGGAAGATACCTCTGCAAGTGAGAAGTGCATGAAGAGATGCATAGGAATCTGGGAATAAATCAACAATCTCTTGTTCTGGGGTGCATCCACAAAGAAATTAGAAACTACCTGCAGAGAAAAATGCCTCAGCTGTTCTCCCTGTACTTCTTTGCCCCTAAAAATACATCATGAATTGAGACAGTGTAAAAAAGAGACAGGAATTGCAATAAGAGAGGAACGGTAGTGGAAGTTTTCTCCACTGGGATTAATTAGTCTTCCTTAGCCTAGGAAGAATGGCATAAAGCATATTCATTGGATCTGAGAATTGGACAGACCCTGACGTTTTAAAATAGAAGCAGTAATTTACACAGGAGAATAGTCAGGAGAAAAGTGAATTCCTTCTACAACAGATAAATGTTGTTTGTGATGTTTCCAGTAACAGACCTAAAGGAGATAATTTTGGAAATGAAACATTACTGCACTGATTGGTGGCTACTGTGAAATGGTTCCTGGAATACTTTCTTCATGAGGTAAGTTTATCAGCAGCATTGGTTCAAAAACCAGCAACATCACTGCATAAAAAGGACATTTTCAACAATATTGGTATCAATCCAGGGAAGAAGAAATGAATTTCTAATTAATTAATTGTAAGTAAGAATGGTTATCATTATCTCAATCTGATATTATTAGAGAGGAACACAGAAGATATACACAATGTTAAAAGGAAAAAAATTTGCAAAAGCAAATACATCATTACACTCCGAGATCTCAGACATCACTGCAGTTATTGGTTTAAGTTTTGCCAGCATAACTGTGGGTCACTAATTCTCCAGTGGAGGCTAGTTAAAGGGAGCTGTGTTAATAAATGTCTGTTATTCACACAGTGGTTGCCGTTAATGCATCGCTCGTGGATCTGAGGTAACAGATTTCCATTTTCTTTTCCATCTCCTTCAGCCACTCAATCCTTGAAGACCACAGGGCCCTCTGTTGTTCTGACTCAACTAGGAAGCCAGTAGCCTCCCTCAAAAACACTGCTGGAGGCTGATAATAGTCACTTAACAGTCAAAGACCCAGTTAAAATGGGTCATGTGAATGCAGTCAAACCATTTTTAGTAGTCATATACTACAAGCAGTATCCCACTCCCTGCCAATCTGGAGGTCCAGTTTGTTATCAAAACAGCTGGGACCTGTTTTAGAACAACAGGGTCTAAAAGAATAAGAAGGAAATGATAAGCTTTTGCTATGATCTTCCCTATTCATAAAGCTAAAGAAACCCAAAACTTCTGCTTGAGAAACTGTGGTAGAGGTTTACTAACATCACACATGCAACTTAATGAACAGAACAGCAACTGTTGACAGATAAATTCATATGTCACTGACTTTGTTAGCAAAAGTTAATTGGTGTCTTCTTTATATGGCTTTTTCACCGGGACAAATGAAAGCTGTAAATTTTTCGAAAATATCTAAATCCTGAGCTCAAAAATGACCCAGGCTCAGATATGTAAAATTATTTATGATGTTTCTTCACTTTGTGTAGCAAAATATGGGTAACTTGATTGCTATAACCTTTCCTATTTGTGCACTTAAGTTGGATCCACAAAAGCACTTGTGCTGAAGACTGCTTCTTCTTTAGCTTTCCTAACGCAGCTGTTTGTCTTCCTTTCTCCAAGCTGAACAGCCAATTGAATTTGATACTAGGTTGGCATAAAACACATGGGAAAGCTTAGACTCTTGGAAGACAATGGAGAGCATGCCAAGAGATACCTGCAGGAATGGAGAGGAGATATCACAGAAACAGTATGTCATACATCCTAGTATGCTAAGGCATGCAGAAGGTATCACCATTCCTTAGCCAGCTTTCATTGTTCTAAGCCATTTCTGGAAGTTTTCCAGCAACTGTTGAATACAAGAAGATATGCTTACTGATGATTTCCTCAACCTTAGACTAGTGACCTAGACACTAAGCTATGTAGACATACTTCAGCCTTCCTCTGGCCCACTGAGAACATTCAAAAAGAATGGACTGTTTCTTCAGTGGTAATTTAGAAGTAACTATTTAAGTATTTCAGATACTATTTTAGCAGTTTAAGTAGGGAATTAGGTTGGATTTCCACATGGAAATAATTTTATAGACTTAACTTGAAATACCTTACTGAATTGTTTGAAATACACAACATAAGTTCTGTAAGAAAATTTTATATGTTGCTACCCTATGTTGCCGTATTTTTCAGTGTGGCCATAGAAAGAATGACCTAAATACTTATCTTTGGCCTGAAACATTCATCCCTGCTGCAACACAGTTTCTGTTGGCAATGCTGAAAAAAAAAAAAAAAAGAAAAAAAATCTGAACCCAGGCTGCACTAAATAAAATGTGTATAGGTTAATTTCGATTCAACATTATATAGTTCCTGAAATAAAAGTAACAAAAATTCTAATTAACTATATTCAATGCATTAGATACCCAAATGGTAGAACTGAACTCTATTGTCTTCCAAAGTGATGCCAGTTTTCATAACCTGAATCTGAATGTCTTTCTGGATTTTTGGTTTTGCTTTTTTTTAACCTTCTTTTTTAAAAGCTAGATCTTAGTATAGCCAAAGGATAGAGTGAACAGTGACTGTAATGTGGAAATACCCATAGTGGATAATAGATTTTCAAAACATATGTCCAATTTTCAATACATTTTGGGTTTTATAGAGCCCAAATCTGGCAAAGCCAGAATTCTTTGAAAATGGGCTTGAGGTCATAATGATGTGTGTCATGGTTTAAAGCTGAACCTAGGACAGTGTGTTTTGAGAATTTTACTTACTCTGTTCAGGATATGTTCTCTCCCTGTTCTGTAATAAGCAGTCTTGATTTGGGGTTGCTTTGTGTTTGGTTGTTTTGGGTTTTTTTTCCTGCTTTATTATTCAGCATCCCTGAGGCTAGAAGATTATATGCAAACAATGTTAATAACATAATTTCTTCCTATATTTACAACACAACCTCTCAATAAATCAGGTTTCAATAAATCCCAGTCCTGTTAGATAAAACAATGTTTGTGATGTCTCCAGTTGCATTTTGGGTATTTTTTATAAAATGTGTGTAGCATGCAGAATTGAAAATGAGTTTTGGAAGCTAAACAAAAAATCTACCCCCTAGCCCCTGGGATAAATTCATAGTTCAGTAAACTTTAATATGGAGCTCATAGAGACAAGAACTCAAATTCAGTACTATATTTTTTTCCAGATATGGTCCAGGTGATGCATATCCCTGGATGACTTTGGATTTACTTACCATGAATACTACATGAACTCTCTACCTTATATACTTCTGGACAGTAGCACCCTTAGAAAACCCCCTTGACAGCTGACTATTGAACCCACTCTAGGCGTCTCTATAATAAACAGCAATACCATCCTGTGGGACATTTGTTTTATCAACAGCCCTTTGGCTAACACTCTGAAATCTTCCACTAACTCTGAGTTGCCATTGTGAGCTTTTTTCCAGGCACTGATAGATGAATAGGCACAATTCTGGTCACTACACCGTCTCATTGTCTAGCAGCCTTACAGCTACTGCAACACTTATAGTATTGGAACTCATGCTGAGGCCAGTGACAGCCACTTAGTTTAATCCCTCATCCAATAGCTGCATCTTTAAAGTATCATAGCCCTCTGTACCCAAACAGTAATCTTGGACTGTTTTTCTGAATCATTCAAAAAGGCACCCACTTTTATAATTTGAATTCAGCTGTGGGATTGGGTACTCCAAAGTTACAGACCTGCATCTCCCATTAATTTCTTTTATGGTCTTCAGTAAAGTATTAACTTTCCCGTTTTAGGCAGCGATCTCTATGGGAGATATTATTTATCAGCTGACCAGTTCATTGTAGAAAGAGATATGTTTACTTATGTCAATCAGCTTCGATGGCTGAACTCCTGGAACGATAACTGTAATCCAGTTGCTGTGTTCTGCACTGTAAATATCTTTGACTGCTGCTGTTGGATTAAAAAAATCACACTACAGAACTGCTGCTATAGTCCTACTACTGTGGTGGTCAGACATAGGATATGCTGGAGAGATATTGGTGGTGAATGTTTGAGATAACCAATCTATGTAGTAGTGGATAGCACTGTATATTAGGTCTTTCAGAACACAGTTCATGATATCCTGAAGTAGGTGTCTGAAACAGGGAAGATAAATTACACCTCTGTTGAGTCTGCAGGGAGTCCAGGCTGATTAGTTTAAATGCTGATGTCTCTATTGTAGCTTCATAGAGATAGCAGAGAGGAGTCATACTAAAGGAATGCCTGTACAGGAGTAGTTATGCCATCTCTAAGGTAAACCAAGCATGCAGAATTATCTTCCGTTTATACAATTTTATCTACATCATGGATGTTACCATAGCCACGTTACCTGGAAACTGCATTTTTACACCTCACTTGTTATAACTATTCTAATAAACATTGGAATGCTTTTTGGCCTGGTTTCCTTAGGAGATGCAATCAGAATAGATATTTTGAAGATAAGGAGTATCACTTTCTATGGAGTTTCAAAATTAGCATATCCTTAGGGTAAAGGAATACAAAAGTATATTATTCTGCTAAAAGAAGAACATGTTTCTTAGGTTTATAGTTACCAATTACTTTGTGAACTATAACTAAATGTATTAATAATAACAACAAAAAAATAAAAATCTGAAGGCAGAAAATGAAATCAGTAAATAGCTATCTACCAGTCACATAATTCTAGGATATAATTAATTGATAGAGAAGCACTTATGCCGTTCAGAAATAATCAGGCATGCCACATTGCCCCAAGCTATCAAAATATAATACTTTGGCTATTGCTAGCTCTTTCTACTTCCACTATTTTATAAGAATTTTTATCTCTTGTCTACAGGAGATAAACTCAAGCTAAGGATAGGACATTTGCATTCATATTTCGTTGGTTGTAATAGCTGGGTAAATTTATTCTAGACTTTAGGAGCCTACAGGGTTAGAAAAGATTCTTACCAACTTCAGTTTGCTTAGACCTGAGTGTTTCAAAATCAGTTACTGAAGCCTGGCTTTAATACCAGACTGAAAACACAAGTAAAATGATTTCCTAGGAAGGCCATTCCATTTCAGTTTTTCTTGTAAAGTCATGGGAACTGCTGTATTGAATCAGACCAGTTGTTCCTCTAATCCAGAAACAGCTCTAGCTGTGAGTAATGGCAGTTTTTTCAAAGCAAAGTTTCAAGAAACCCTGTAGTGAGCGTCTATTTAATTATCTGCCTGATGAATGTCTCCTTTTCCCTCCTCTTTAATCTCTGTTTATGCCTGAAGTATGAAATAATTCAATGTTTTCCAAAAGAGTAACCTTAGTTTTGTTTTAATACTTTTCACTATAGAACTATATGTTTTTGTTGTCCATACACATATATAAATCCTTTTAAGGA
This sequence comes from Poicephalus gulielmi, assembly GCA_026283885.1. NCBI lineage: Eukaryota > Metazoa > Chordata > Aves > Psittaciformes > Psittacidae > Poicephalus > Poicephalus gulielmi. The sequence goes on from JANEXQ010059234.1 coordinate 26,479, forward strand.
TTAACCTGTGACAGCGAGTTACATAGATAATTTTTTTTTTCCAAAATACATATTTTGATCCATTCTGACTTTTCTTCCTTGAAGTCTTATTGATTACTATTTCTTCTTGTATTCTGAGAAAAGACAGATAGAGTTTCATAAAATCAGCTTTTAGTATGCCACAAAAATGCACCATAATCTTCTTTGTCCCAATCATATTTAAACTACATACTTTACACTTCTTATTAACACTTCCTATACACTCTGAGTTTTACCAGATCCAGAAGGAGAAATCACAGTAATTGTCACCAGTCTGGAAGAGATTTTCACTAAATTTGTGGAAAAATAGAAGTACTGAATTTGAAGGAAAACACACATTATCCTTTTCAAACTCTGGATGTCTTAGATAACAAATAGGTAGAAATTTGAAGAGAAAAAAGAAGTCATTAATATGGGACAGGTAATACTAAAAGTTTCCTGATATTGTGAACACTATCCTTTCTGCCTGAAGTGTCACATTCTGTCCTTTTCTTTTGAAGAAAGAGGTGTTGGGGAGAAAGGAACTCTTGTTTACTTGTTTAAGTCAGGAAATCAGCAGGGCAACTCTCTTTTGAGAGCAACAATGGCAATAGCAAGGTCCTCTGCCCTTGTATAAAAATTACAGAGATAGCAGTATGCTCTCCTTTCCCTTTACCTGTAGGACTATGTGTCTGGATGGATTGGCAGACTCCCTCTATCTATTCCTTCTGCCTCAAAAAAAAACATATGTTGGCTTAAATGTGTGAGAACAGTAAAATAAATGGACAATATAGTTTGAACTCCTTAAGAGCACAAAAGATTCCAGCTCTCCACAAATGCAAGCAAATACCACATTCTAAACTTTACTAGAAATCTGTTGTGTTTTACTTGGTGAGGACTGTTGAACCTGGGGTATATCTTTACAGCCCTTCACAAAGAGACATGCTCACATTACTGCCCTTGACATTCAGCACCCTAACCCTCACTGCAGTTAGTGCAATTGTGTTTGAGCTCGGTGAGAGGTAGGAAGTACTAGCCTAGGCCTATCACAATTTTACTATTATTTTTGGACCCTGAGCACAAGTGAACCACACTTGTAAAATGTGTTATTTCAATATATTCATTATTTCAATACATTCAGCTTTCCTAAAAAATGTTTCAAGGTAACCCGACAGGAAACAGAGTCTCCAGATTTTTGTGACTGTGGGTGGTGGTAATTACCATCTTTAGGGGCATGTTCTCTCATGCATGAAGCCCTAAAACTTGTGAAAATAAAGATGTACTTTACTGAAGTGGGCACAATCCTCAAAGGAATCCATTGAAAAAGACAGCACAGTAGCTTGAGCTGCACTTTCCATAAGCCCTTACTTAAATAGGTCATTAATTAGAAATTAAACATTTCGAAGGAGTTGGAAATCAAAAAAGTGACTACTGGATGTAGTGAAAGACCTTCATTTAGATTTTCACAAGAGGAAACATTCTTAACTTTGCTTAAACCTTTCAGAAATTGTGGTATTTCAGAACTTACAATTTTAATCAAAAATCCTTTTCAGAGGAAATTCTTTATCAAGATTCTCTGGTTATATTTGATTCTATAGGATCTGTATATTTTCCTTTGCTTTAGGCTTCACTAAAATGAAACAACTTTCATAAAACTCTTCTGAGGAAAGGAATTTAATTTAAAAAAAAAAAAATAAATGTTTTTCCAACTGACTCAAACCCCAGTACTATGAAAACAGTGATAAACCTGGCAATGAATCAGTGTCAGTGTGCTTCTAAAGCTATACTTCCATAGCACAGATTCCTGACACTGCAGCAGTGTATTGCAGACAAGGCAAAACCAAGGGTTGAAACAGCTGTGACAGTAGAATTGTCTACTATTCCTAGAGCACCTACACTTAGACCAGCAGCACAGCATGTGGTATGGTTTTATTCTACTTATAAAAGACAAATTTGGCTGATACAGATGCATCCACACAGAAGTCCTTTGCCAGTGTAGTACTGAAATAAAGCACTGCTACTGTAGACATAAGCCCAGATTGTATGAGCTGCATTCAAATGAAAAAAAAAGAATAGTGGGGAAAAGGACTGTGCTACTAAATCACTCTCAGGCAGTTGTGGATGGTGATCATGGAGCCTGTGGGAATCAGGTTGATCTGTAGAGGAACATCGGAAAGACCGGGTTCCAGACAGAGCAGAGAAGGTGGCGCTGCTTCCTGGGCCAAGCACAGCCTGTGTGTCTTAAAGAGGGAAAACTGCAGTGGTGAGTGAAACCTGATAAATGGTTCTTTGGTAAGTGGCTTGGGACCTCACTGATTTCAGTTTTTGCCAGTTTCAGCAAAATGGAGCCAGCTACTTGAAAGTCAACCCTGTATGAAAAGCTAAGTTGCTTTGGAAAGTGATGGCTTCTCCAGAGCTTGTCAGGTCATGGTGCTTTCCCATTGCATCATAAGTTATTCCAGTGCAGAAAGACCAAGCACAAAAGGTTGTTTTTTATAAAATCCTCTGTTCTGAGCTACCCTCACTCTAAAGGGCCCTCACTGGCAGAAGGGCCACTGGGGCAGAGGATGAATTGCAGCCAGGGACAGGCTTATCAGATTATCTTAAAACAGTTTATAATTTCTAATTGCACTATCTAGTCTTGTTACTATCTCTTGGACTCCAGACAATACAAGCTAGAGACAAGGGAGGTTTAGTTTTGCACTTGCTATCATGTATATCATGCATTTAGCCACATAGGTAAAGCTACCTGATATCAGTTAGAAAATTTTTTATAATTTTCCTCTCAGAGCAATGGGAGCCATAATATCCCATCCTCTGGTATGGGATGCAGCTGTAATGGTGTGTCCTACTCTCCTTCCTGCTTGGAGTGAAACTGCATCTACCCTCAAGCTGATTGATTACAAATGTTTTGAAACTACCTGTGTTTCTCATACATATACTTTCTGGATGTGTGTTGAGTGTCATCCAAACATGGAGCTCCTCCTATTTCAATAGATGTTCTAAGGCACGCGCCCTACACAAGGCTTGCTGAGAAATAGTAATATAGGAATTGTTACTACTGAGTGTACCTGTCATATATGTGAAACAGCTGGACCTTCTGGCACCGTGGTTCTACTTTTGTGAACAGACAGACAGGGTACCAGAAGGTAAAGGGAGCAGTCAGTTGCAAGGAAGCAGGGCTAATCAGTAACAACTAAGCTTTAGAGCCTGTGTCCTTCATTCACTGGCATAGAGTGGGCAAAGCAATGTTCTGTTCTGATGGGATGACGGCTTCTGTGAATGCTGCATACATCAAAAGTCTTTGTCAAGAATCTATTTGCTTATGCAGAAGTTAAAAAGTATACCTTGATTTCTGTCCTCCCTGATTTTGACTCATTTTGTAGTGATGAAAGAGCAAAAAGATACGGATGTTAACATCCTTGTTTTCTTTTACCAGGACTGATTAGGGGAGGAACTACTCATTTGTTTTTTCACTGCCATTTACTCAGAAGCAAGATAAACACCAACATGGAATGTCATGACTGAAGGAGAATTAAGCATACTAGTCTGCTCCCCATTATAGCCATTAATTTACTATATATCCTGTCTTCACTTCACTTTCATATTCATTACTTCTTTAATGAAAAAAAAAAAAAAAGAAGAGATATTTCAAGGGTGAAAAAAATCTAAATGATTAATGGTACATCAGTTAATGACATTTAAAAAGTATTTTAGGCTGGAAATGTGACACGACAATCATTAAAAATCAGATTCAATTTCCAAAGGTCCTAATCTTAAACTTTATACTGCTGGCTGAAACAAAAAATGATATCCAGTAAGTGCAAGTGCTTCTACATGATGGAAAAGCTCAGGAGTTTTGTGAGTGCTGTCAGAAAGTAATGTGTTCTCGGAAATTCTGGAAGTTGAGCAGGAAGACAGCTGATGAGGATATGACAGAGCAAATGAACAAATTGTTCGATATAGAGGAATTCTCAATCCAGAGATTTTTTTTTCTCTGAGACATCATTTGGGGTCCAAGAGTAACATAATGGCTCCAAATGGATAAAATCAACAGTAAATCTCGTTCTCATGCATTATGCATAAGCTCTCACTATTGGAGTTTACACCACCATCTGGTGTTTAATTATTCCCACTTTACACCACACGGTGGTGTGAATCTAATGAAAAGAATATGTACATCATAATAATTTGGTGCATAGATTCTGGTTTGCTAATTATTAGGTTCCAGGCATCCTTTTTCTAAAGCTAAGAGTTGAAATTCATTCTAAAATGTGACTGTTTCTGTAGACTGTCACTGGCAAATACAATGACAATTAATTGTTCCATTCTCTAAAGATCCATTATTCTTATATGGCTGGTTGATTTTCTCTAACATCTGTACAACATAAATTAATTATACAGTAGTGTCACAATTCTCATTCTCACGCACTGTCAGTATTGTTAGAAAGGATCTTTTACATAATGTTTGTAGGGTTTTTTTTTAAAAAATCACCATATACGTTGGTATTGAAGGACTCTTTTCTTGTCTCCCTTGCTGACATAGTGGCTGTCAGTATATGCGCAAAGTTTTGTTATGTTTCCAGGTTATTATTTTTTCACATTATCACCTGTAGACCATTAGATTTCAATCTGTCATCAGTGTATCTGATACCAATATCCTCTGTTATTAAATTTGTTAGGACAGTAGTTTCTACTTGGCAGTAAGCCCTGCTGTGAAGAGTGAGACTTCAGCAAGCACAGTGTTCCAAATGCTCCCAGAAAAGATGCTGAAACCTGACTGTCCCCCCATTATCATATTATACTGTCCACATATTTTTCTGTGAGCAAAAGTTTTTAGAAGTTACGATATATAGAAGTTAAGAACGTTTAGAGAGTCAACAGGGTTTCCCATAGTAATCACAAGGTAAATTTCTGTGTTCAACTGTGTTCGACTGTGTTCAACAGTGACACTTGTCTACCAGAAGTAGTGGTTATGTGGTAAGATAATGATGTTAAAGGATATTCAGATAATCACTGCATCCAGCAGTGTAATCCTTCCTTAGAACTTATATATTTCAGCTTACTTTTCTACATTTTAATATATTTATGAACTCAGCAATTTGTGAACTTATGAACAACCCTGTAACACTGGTTATGATGTATAGCATAAAAACATGTCTAAAACCTGCAAATGCTTATATTTAAAGACATATTTGAGAAAATAAGACAAAACCGGATAGCAAGAGAGTTTGAGAGCTTAGAAAAAAAAGCATTTTGATGTGCTTCCACTTTTGTGGTTTTCCATTTTTGGATATTTCCTTATTAGTTTCACCTATGCTTTTCCTTGAGCTCTGTTTCAATAATCTTAGGAAATTAAGGAAGAGAAAAAGATTTAGAAAACATATTTAACTAGTTTTCAATGAATTCCACATCACATTTCAGAAGAATGCTTTTCACTCTTCTGAGAGAAACAAAAAAGCCTTGTCAAAAATTTCATTCATTATTATGCATTTTTTAATCAACATCCTTTCCACATAAGTGTGTAGGTTTGAGTAGAGTGCAGGAACCTGTAGTTTATAGCAAGCATTGCAGAAAGAGTATGTATTAAAATAGTAAAAAATATTCTTTTGAAATAAGTATACTTATCCATATATATTCACTGGATCAACTTTCAAATTTCTCAACTTTCTGAGTTCAGTGAAATCATCAAATCTGAATAACATCAAAAATATTGTTGGTTGCAGCATGAGCAAGTATTCTATCATTGTTTATTTTGTTAAAAAAACGCAAAAACATACTAATGCCATTATATTTACCATTTCAAAAATACCATCGAGTATTGCAAACACTGAACAAGTTCAGACATAAGACAGTTCTCTGTGGCTCCAGTGGATGACAGAAAGTGATGTTCGTAAAAACAATTTTCTGCTTTTGCATGCCTTCACTGCAGTCGAAATAATTTGCGTAAACCAGTGATTGTCTTGGAAATAAGTCAAATTAAGTCTTAACTTTTTCATTTATTTTTTTTCTTTTTTTTTGTGAAAACTAAGTCAGAAATAAGAAAAAAGTCTTACAATATCCACCAGTTGTTTTTGGTGCCCAGTATGTTGTTTTTCAACTTCTGCTCTTCAGGGAGCAGAATTACTCTGAATTCTCTGGTCCTGGAATAAGTGGGGATGTTGTGAGATTCGTATCAGTTTCCTGGGCTAGCAGGAAAACTCAAGAAATGCAGATCGTATTTCTAGTACTTGAAGAAATTAGGAAAAGGACTCCATGGGGACTCTATGGGGTTAAACTTAGTATTCTCTCATCAACATTCAGCACCACTGCTATGCCATGAAGGAGAAAAAATAACAGAGAAACATGAGAAAAGGAATAGATAAAAGGCAAGCTTTGAGAGAAAAAACATGTTGTTTCTTAATTGAGCTGGAAAGAAAGAAGAGGAGGAGGGGAAGAGGTTGCTTGCAGCTCTCTTTTGATGAGAAACCTTTCTGTGCCTATGCTTATGTAGGTTAAAAATGGAGTGCCGTCTCTAATAGACAGTCACATTGCAATTCTTAAGCAGTAAAATGATGGTGAAAATTCAGGAAGAAAATAAGAGAAGGAAGGGACAACAAAATATAATTCAGCAAAATGAACATTTGTAAGATGTACAGGGTCAAATCATCTGCTTATTAAGGCATCCTCATAGCTCCTTTGGAGTCACTGAAGCTGTGCAACTTTGCATCACCTGAGATTTTCACTCCCCTCTTCTTACTCCCAGTGTCTCAGCTCCTTTTTGCTCACCATATCCCAAAGCATCCCTGGTGGTCTTTGTAGTTCTACACCATACCGTACTGTAGTTTCCACTGTACACAAATTGACAAGCAGGGGAACCCTATCAATTTGCAAGGGTTAATTCAGTGTTAAGACATTTTCTCATACCCAATTTTTTTCTCTGAACCACCTGAATTTCACATATTCTTGATGTTTCAGGATTTAACTGTGGTTTTTTTTTTGTGTGGTTTTTTTTTTTTTTTTTGGTTTTTTTTTTTTTTTTTTTTTATTTTTTTTTTTTTTTTTTTTTG
>JANEXQ010059242.1:0-48551 GCA_026283885.1 Poicephalus gulielmi
AGGAAAGGAAAGGAAAGGAAAGGAAAGGAAAGGAAAGGAAAGGAAAGGAAAGGAAAGGAAAGGAAAGGAAAGGAAAGAAAAAAGAAAAGGAAAGAAAAGAATTTTGTGTATTCAGTACTACAGGTCAGCAGCACAGTCCTGATGTTTTGTAGTATCTATTCTTTTTTATCAATGATATTTTGAAAAAAAGAAATCCTAAAACAAAAATCTCTGGAAAATAGCATTACACAAAATTTCCTCTCACTTATACAGCTTTTAAAATACTTTTTCTGGAAAGATCTGAAATTTCCAGATAATTAAATTGGACTGGGAAGTCTTCCTTGTTGTTTCAAGCAGTGACCTTATTTACAGTAACCTCATTGTAAGAATATCCAAAATAATAGGAAAAAAAATCTTGAAAGAGTCATGGGGCAGAACTGAAAAGTCTTGAAAACCGGATAGTACCTTAATAGTCATCAGATCTGTGAATGAAACTAGAACAACATAAGAATGTGATAAATAAGTGAATGTAAGCTCTCAAGATCTCATTTCTCATTAGGACGTAATAGCAATAATGAGAAATCACATATGTTCTTTACTGTGTGGGTGGTGAGGCGCTGGAAGAGGTTGCCCAGGGAAGTTGTGAATGCTCCATCCCTGGCAGTGTTCACGGCCAGGCTGGACAGAGGCTTCAGTGACATGGTCTAGTGTGAGGTTTCCCTGCCCACCGCAGGAGGCTTGGAACTAGATGATCTTAAGGTTCTTTCTAACCCAAACCATTCTGTGATTCTATGATTCTGTGTTTTAAACATGCTAACTACTGGCTCAGTTCTGAAAATCTGAAATGATAAATGATTCTCTCTCATCTGAAATGATAAAAAAAATCCAAATGATTGCTTAAATTGTCATGGTCTCAGTTTAGGTGAATTTCTCTGACCTTCTGCATCCTCACAAGGGTGTTAAGCACAACAAAAGGCACTGGTGACCTTTATTCATCTTTGAAAAATCAGAAAAGGATAACAAGGAAAATGATTTCTTAATACCACAATACTGAATTTAATTTGTAAAACTGAGAGCTTCCTTGCAAGGAACAGAGACACCATCTGAAAGTTTATTGCATTTTTAAATAGGTTTGATTAATGGACATAGCTCCACCCCATGGAGACCTTACTTAAATCTGCCTATGAAGATAGGTTTTAGTAAACATCTGCAGGAATTGATGAGTGCAGGTAATTATTTTCCAAGTCTAACATCTCTTCAAACATTACACTCATCAAACCCAGGTTAATTTTTAAAACAAATGGTAAAACTATGAAAATTTTACAGGTTTCTGCTATAAATATAGAAAAGACAGTAAAAATTAAAATGCAATGTTAATTACTATATCAATAGCTCTATTTTATTGAGACTTAAGGAGCATAAATATTTGATTCTGCTCCTCAAATGAATGCAGCTAAATCAGTAGAAGCAATAATTATCCTGTCTGAACACTGGTTTGAAAGACCTCAGCAGGTTACAGAACACAGCTGCAGACTGAAAGGTGAAATTTATGAGTGTTAATGAATCCCAAGAATATGCTGTAGCATTGTCTTGGTTATAATAAAATTTCTAAATCTGTGGGGTTTAAAATAAAAACACAAATCAGGCTTCCAAAGCCATAATTTTTTTAATTTTTTTTAAGATAAATATTGTATGTTTTGATAGGTCTTTTGATGTGAGTTTGTAGCATATATTTTGCTTATAGCTCAGCCACGTTAGTCATAAACTTCAGACATACAACCTATTCAAACTGAAACCCACATATTCTAGTAATTTGCAGATCTTTGTGATCTTTTCATAAAACCATCATATATTGTGAGACACATCATAAAATTAAGTCATACGGCAGTGCTGCAGTGTTTGAGAACATTTTCACTTTGGGAGGCTGGAGCCTCCAGATGAGGCACAGTCTGTGGTTCCACTTTGGCTTCATCACATTAACTTTGGAACTGTGTTGTAGGAAAATGCTTTGTGGTTGTACATACAAATAGATAACTAATGTTTTTAGTGCTACTTGGATTTAGTGTTTTATAAAGCAAAGATCGAAACTAGGAAAGTGGAAACATTTTCAAAGTATATTGTGAATTTTAATGATGACAGCAACAAATAGACTATTGATTGAAATTGACTAAAAGGTCTTTTAAAAAGATTTTTACAAAAGGATCATAAAGAAATGTTATATAGAAATAATTTATTTTGATTACACTCAGAAACCTAATATATTTATCAGTACATGGGCTTCTCTTTTGGAATTGGTCTCTTTCTAAATATAATTTCATTAGGAAGACAGAGAAGAGTCTCAGTTTGAAATAATGTAGATTGTAATTGTATTCAGAACAATTTCTTTATCTAGTCACAAAGTCTATGCTATTTAAAATGCATTGTGTGAGTTTGGAAATTTCATCTTGGAAAATGTCAAACTTTCGGCTGTTATGCTGGATAGATCTTAGAAATGTGAAACATTTAACTGAAAATGTTATGCTGTGTTCAGAATGACTGTGTGATCCCAACATATTTTGGCTGAGATTGTAAGAACTGTAATACTCAACATTTTGTCCTGCAGGAAAATTATATATTTCCGCAATGTCCCTGTGAAAAATGGTAAACAATCACTGTTACCTCCGTCTATAGTTCTTTTGCTTTTTAACAGAAGTATCTTAAGAGTTACAGCAATACACACAGAGAAAGAATATCTCAGTCCCATAACCCGCAATTTTGTGAATCCTGTTAGGAGGACACATATACGGGAGGCACATATAAGTGCCTCCCATATGGAGACAGGCTAAGAAAGTTGGGGCTGTTTAGCCTGAAGAAAAGAAGGCTGCATGGACGTCTCATAGCAGCTTTCCAATATCTGAAAGGAGCCTACAAGGGCACTGGAGAGGGACACTTCACCAGGGACTGTATCTATGGGACAGTGGGTAAAGGGTTTAAACTTAAATGGAGGAAGTACAGGTTAGATATAAGGAAGAAGTTCTTTACTGTGAGGGTGATGAGGCACTGCAACAGGCTGCCCAAAGAAGTGGTAAATGCTCCATCCCGGGCAGGGTTCAAGGCCAGGCTGGACAGAGCCTTGGGCATCATTGTCTAGTGTGAGTTGTCCCTGCCCATGGCAGGAGGGTTGAAGCTAGATTATCTTAAGGTCCTTTCGAACACAAAGCATTCTATCCTATGAAATTTTGTAAGGGTAGAAATGAAAGATGATTTCCAAAATTTTTAAAAGCAATTTGATATGCTTTCATTGCACACCCACCAACTTTATCTCCTGTGGATACATTAGTCAGTGAAACTGATGACGGCATTCTATATAACACTAAAACCTAGTAAATCCGCCCCTAGCTAGTCAGTAATTTCGTATGACTAAGCAGATAAAAAAACATATATGTATGATCCTGAATAGCACATTAGCACTCACCTTTCAATGAGGTCATAGTTAGAACCAAATACTGGTGTTTGGATTACTTCCCATGGTCAAATTGTCATTTCAGAGATACACTCTCTTAAAATTTTATGGCAGTAATTTTTATTGCATTCTAATTTATTTGTAGTCTGAAATAGACATCCTCAAATAGAATTAACAGAGTCCTTTATGTTTTCCTCTGTGTTCTACTTTCCATGTCTTTGTGTCATAGCCCATTATTTAAAAGTGAAAGTTCACGGTGCCATTTTGCCCGAGTCTATTAACTTGACCGCAGTTCTGCCTGTTTTATGTGCAAAAACATAGATCGTCCTCAGGGTTTCCAACCAGATGGACTACTGCTAGTACATCTAACTGCCAGCCAAGAGAGCTGATTTCTGACAGGCATAAATGCGAGTTAGAAAAGGATTTTTCATTTGCAGAAGCTAAACAGTCTTTTTCAGCGTGGCTTTTTTCTGCTCATTGCCTTAAAAACTAGATGTCCATTCTTCTTTTTTTGCTTGATATATTCATACATATAGTCCTACTGCTTCGAAACAATTTTTCTCTGATAAAATTTGAAAAATATGAAATATTATTTTTTTTGCTGTTGCAGTCTTAACATACTAACTGCATCTGCATCATATCCTGCTTAACACCATCTTCTGTGCTTCTCAGTTACAGAGTTGTGAGGTTAGATGGACTAATTTTGAATGTGAGATAACAATTATTGTTCTAGAGCTATCAGTTGTTTAAAGTTCCTCCAGAAATAAATATTCTTAAATGTTCAGACAAAATTTTCTGTTATGAAAAATAAACCTTTACTTTGACTTTCAGAGAATGGAAATTGCATCCTTAAAGCTTTTAGTTTTGTCTTTTAACTGAAAAAGCAATGCTGATGTTGTTCAGTGTTGATATTTTTTCTCTTTTTAGAAGTATAAGAAGGCATCACCCTATTCTTAAGTAGCTTAAATGATTGCAAGTCAAATTATAAAGAAGATATGGAGAAGAATAAACTTTTTTCTTAGCACATAGCATCTTTCCTCTTTCAAACACATCATAGTAGAACATATATATTTCAAGGCTTAGTAGTTTCATACTCAGATCAACCATATTGCTATTCCTCTAAGAAGCACCCTGTTCTTTTTGTGCCTAGACAGCTGTACAGGGACAAGAATCAATATCTAGAAGGCATGTGATAATACATTCTTTTCAAGACATGAGTAAAATATGCTTGCTGAAGTACTGTTATTGGTTGACCATATGCTCTGATTCTGTTTACGTAGCAATAAACATCACGGATGTGCATTGACATTTGAAAGTTGCATTTCTACTTACAAGTAGCATATGTATTTCAGGTAGGGCATATATTCAAAGCATTTAGAATATTCTCATTCTGAAGCTGTAAAAAGAAGATCCAAGATTTAATTTGATTCCCAATATTTGTTTTGCCTACTTCTCTATGCATAGCTATTTTATGCTGATGAGAAAGACAGATGCTGAGTCAAAAAATAATGAAATTCAGTGTAAAATTACTACCAGATTTGATGTCTTTTATTAAGTTGCAGAAGACCAACTGTAGCAGATTATGCAGAAACAGGCTAAACTACTGAGAGAATTAGGTGAATGCAAGATGGCTTGCCATGAACCTCTGTTATCAGGAGTCATAACAGATTCATATGGAAGCAAGGACAATACTAAAATCACTATTTTGTAAAGGGGAGGCAAATTGCTGTAGTAGGAGAGGCTGTCATGAAGATTTTGAGTAGTATGCTATAGATTTGAGATAAAAGTTTATGGTCAAGATAATGCCAAAGGTCTCTACCACAAATATTAGTAAGGAGTCTGACTTAAGACAGGAAATAAAAAGGTTTCACATTTTATTGTCCTTAAAAAAACATACAATGCTTGGACTGAAGACGTAAATAAGGCCTTTATTCTACTTGATCTGATTAACCAAACTCAAGAATTGCTGTAAGGGGTTCAGTAAACTTTTAAAATGCATTTATCTGTGTATTGTACTTTTGTGAAAATCATCATAAGTAGCTAATGTTAAAATTAGAGCTAACAGACAAAAAATGTATTTAATTCAAGTCATCTCTTGAGGTCAATTTCTGATACATATGAAGTTCAAATTTATTACTGATTTACATAGCAACATAGAAAGATGATAGACAAATAATTCACTTGCAGGTACTCTTCTATAGGTCACCTTCATGTAAGTTTATTGTTTGCCACAGGTAAAAATAATATTAAAAATAAAATCAAAAGAGACTGAAAGAAAGACCCTAAAGAAAGTGCATGGAGTCATTTTTATTCGCAAGCTTTTCTGGGACAGCAGTAGATGATATGTATAAATACTTTGTATCTAGTGTTCCACTCACAGAGTTTGTGAGAGTCTAGGAAAAGAAGCAGGAGATATAAGCAAACAAGGAATGCTGGATACTTCAGAAGAACCTATGCTTCCCTTTCTTGGCTAAGAAGAAAAGGGAAGCATTATAACTAGCTGAAGTGGGAATATATGTAAAGAAGTTAGGACCTGAGGAGATCTGTGGAGAGGTGAAGTAGGGTGAGAGAACAAATTAGCTGAAGAAGATGCCGACCACAGGAAGAGAATGAGCATGTAGGAAGTGAATAGATGAAAATGGAGCAAGTCAATAAGGAAATTACCATTGAGAAGAGCAGCAGACTCTGGGGTATTTACATTAAGAATGTCAGAAAGCTAGTTGGTTTTTGGCATAGCTTTTAATCTTTATAGATGTGCTTTTCCGTATTAAATAGTAATAGTATGATTTCAGCTCATAGAGATCTCAAATATATAAATCACATGACTGACAGAAGCAGATGGAATCAAAATTAACAAATGGGAAACTACCACTACAAATCTACAAATAAAACTATAAAATGATAAAAAGAAAAAAAAACCCAACAAACAAACAAACCAAAACCAAAACAAAATAAAAAAACCAACCAAACCCCAAAAAAACCCCCAACAAATCAACCCACATAAAATCACAAAGACTGTAAAACTTATCTGCTTAGAAAGCAGTGAAGAAAATGTAGCATACAACTGCTAAAACTGTTCTGAATGTTTCATTTTCAGGTGTCCAAGTGGATGCACATTAACAGCCTCTTAATAATAGTAAGCACTATATATATATATATACATCAGATCTTTTTAACAACTCTCTAGTTACTCACTCAAGGTTGGAGTCACTGTATTTTCCAAATACACTCTGGGAACCTTAGCTTGTATGTCTTAGGAAGCAAATTACCACTGGAATTCAAGGAAATGAGACAGCTGAAAAAATATTGCAATCTGAACATTTATTCAAACAGTTTAAGACGAGGAAGATTTCCAGCCTAAAAGTTTATGTTTGATAGATACCTACTAGGAGGAAATAGAGAATCTTTACGAAAAGCACTTTTTGATCCTACTTTGCTTTGCCTGGAAATATGTATTTCAAGGTCATATATTTTAACTATTGAACTAATGATGTAATTTTAGAGTACAACTTCTTTGGTTACAGATCAATTAGGAGAGACTCTTTTCCTTACTTCACAAAGTTACTGAGGAGAGCTTCAGCTATATTGTCTCCTGAAGCAATATGCTTCTTCTACTCTTATTATTGGCCATAAATGGAAGCAAAATGAGAACAGAAGAATGACCCAAAAATTCAGTGCCATGTCTGGCTCAGAGTGCCTGTTCTGCAGAGGTTGAAATCTGAACCTGTCTAAAACTACTTATGTATGCAAAAATCTGTCTAGCAGGCTGCAAAATGACTTTTTTGTCTCCAAAGCAGAGATTCTTTTCAAATTAATCAGATAAATGTGCTATACTTTGAATTAGCTCAATATATCACCAAACCAATTTCACATCCAACATTTTCTGAGTGAGAAAGCTCCCAGTGATGCCCCAAGGAACAGTAATGTGCTCAGAGCACAGCTGGGGCATACAGGTTGTGTACAGCAGATGGTAAGAAGCATGTGTTTTAGACAGAGCTGCATGACAAAGTGTTGCTTTTTCTTAATCTCTTTTCTTGGTGTTTTCACTATGTTGTCAATCATTCAAAAGCTGGGAGTGTTTGCTTCAGACAGGAAGCCTGGGAAGGAGCCTTCTTCCACAGCAGCCACTTGTTCCTCTCCCACTTGGGCATTAACACACTGCAGAGGCCTTTCCCTGAGTAGTAGCTTGGAAAAGATCAATTCTTATTTGTCACTAATGTGACATTAGTTGAAAACAAAAAGGTTATATAAAAAGTTGCGGGAAAAATAGTCTACCAAAATTCTGTACACAGATTTTCTTTGCTACTTGCCCAGTAGAAACACTTCTATGTGAGCTATTTTAGCTCAGGCCCCCATAAGATTTCCCATTGCACAAAATAAGAAAACCATTACTTCCTGAAACCATCACTGCATCTACAAGACCTACCAGGCAATGAGAGCAAAGGACTTTCAACATCCCAGACTGCTCTTTGCTGCTTGTAAGCAGCAGGTATCTCTGCAGTGTCAGGTATAAATGAGCTATTTAAGAATCTTGTCATACTTCACCTATAGCACTCTGAGTTGGCAGCAGATATGCTAATGTGAAGATAGCTTCTCCTGTTTTATTGTTGATGCACCGTCCTCTTTCTATATATATTCAGAGGATTTTAGATTTGATTTTTGGGGAAGGTTTCCTTTTAAGCATGCAAATTATGATGAATGTCAGGAAAACTGGAGAACTGTAGCGAGCAGAGCATGGTCACATCAGTGCTTGACCTTCCAGGAAGTTATCTTACAGTGCATTTTCATTGTTGCATGGATGTTGCTTGCCAGCCTTTCACAGAAACATTTCTGTCTGAAACAGCTCCCTAGTGCGGAGATATATCAAGCTCTATTAAATAGAAAGCCAGCTGTACTGTTTATAGGTGTATTAGATTTTTTTTATTATTAATAATGTTTTATGCGGTAGATGGTCTTTCACAACATAGATATTCCTGGGAGTTGTCATTGTCAGGGACTTTAAGGCAAGGGGTTTGCAATTTGTAGATTTTTTTTCTTCAAGCTTCAGATACTTCATTCATGTTATTTCATACTATTTAGTTTTCACCCCTAAAAAAACCTGGCTCCTTTTCTTGAGAGTTGGAATCAGCAGAGAAGAAACTTAAAATCCAGTGGCAAAACAAAACAAAAATAAAATTAAAACCCTTACTGTAATCTAAATACCTTGCAAGCAAGGGCATAGTCACTGAACACTGATCAACATTCTGTAAGCACAGACATAAGCTTATTCATCCAATTTTGTGCCATTCAAGCATTCAAAGAATAATCCAGCCTCTTCTCTCCCACGCTCTCCCAAGCTTTGATCTGTCCCACAGCCCAGAGTGGCCTGAGTGGGACAGAGATGCCTGGGGCACAGGAGCTGACACACATTCAGCCCCATATCTGCAGGCTTCTCATGCTACTGCTCTCTTGCCTTTCCAAGTAAGGAACAAAAAGCACTTCACTAAGGTCTTTGCAGATTTTTTTCCTCAGAAGAAAGTTTCAGTTTTCAGACAAAACCTTCAATCAAAACAGTGTGTAGGAACCCAGAAGTTTTCTATATCTTCAGGGACTAATTTTTTTTCTCCAGTGAAATCTTTCCTTCCTTACTAAGGTCATTCAGGGTTAAACATAGAACTCTTCCAGATGAATTTTATAAGTAATCAGAACTGGCTAATCCATAAATACCTTATTACGATCTAGTATTGTCTTTTTTTCATCCTTTTGAGAAGTAGGTAACTGTCGCTGGGGCTTGGGCTGAAAAAACATTTCTTTTATCATTCCTGTGAGTGTGGAAAAAGGGTATAAAAATTAGATTTCGTGTATTAAACAGCTGATACTGTGGAATAACTTATTGCAGAACCAAGGTGGGAGGAATTGGTACTACAGTGTAAGTTCTGAGCACCATGCCTATTGGAAAATTTTTATCTGTACAAGCCCCCTAAGTTGAGGTCAGTCCATTATTCCCATTAGCTGGCTTATTTGGTTTTTTTGTCTCACCCAGAGGTGTTTTAAAAATTATTAATGAAATTGTAGCAAGAATTTTCCATGCTTAAATAGTTCTTATACTAACTTAATTTAGTCGGTATTTCCTACTTTTACTTGTTCCAAACAAAAATGAGAGCCTCTGAAATATCAATGACTATATCAGTACATCAAATAGGAAAATATATTTTTTATAATTTCCCACACAAACTTTTTTTTTTTTTCTTTCTAATCTCAGGTTGTTTAACCTTGCTTAAATCATGACAGCAACTGAGGTTAATTTGAATGAACTGCATACTCCTATAAATTAGTAAATAAGACAGTCAATTAACCAAATTAAATCTTATTGGAAATTGGCTTCTGCCATCTGGAAATTTTTTATTAGTCTTTATAGGGGGCATGACCTTAACAGTGAAGCTAGCAGGATTTTTTATTTCTCCAAGAAATGCTTGACTTAGAAGAATTAAGTATTTTTAATGCATTTTTAATATCTCTGTATAACTATTGGGGTATATGGTATATTTCTGTCAGTTGAGTAGGTATGGAGTTTTGTACTGCAAAATCTGAATTACATGTTCATGTGCTGGAACCTTTTAGTGTGTGTGGTTTTTTTTTTTTATTATATTATACAGTCTTCTAATACACTGTGGAATCTATCATTGTAAGATTGGGCTCTATCTTTAAATTTCTAAGCTTAACTTCTTTTTAAATTGCCGACTTTGTTTCACCTTTAAAATTTCCAGAGAAATCAGAGGTATCTTTATATTGAATAGTGATGTTTTAAGGTATTTATTTCAGTGGTATCCAAATCAGCCTCTCTGCGGGTAGCTTGGAAGTGTATTGTCTGAACAATAGTGTTGCATATCTGTATGTAGCAGATATATACCCTGGGAATACAGCAGAGTGACACAGTTCTGGGGGGTAGCTTGTTCAGTGCTAGCTTGGGAGTCCTGCACCCTGCTTTTTTGCATGGTGCAATTTCAGTGCAGAAAAGGTATTTGTATTACTTCATGAAGTAGCCTTTACCCTTAGTTGGTAGGAGCTTTTGTAGCTTGCTAATCTCATTCAGAATGCTTAACCTGCAAACTGTATGGGTTTATAGACGCCAATTTATACTGAGGCTGTCTCCTCCTTTTGGTAGCCCTCTTTCCTCAGAGACTTGAGCAGCAAGTGATAGACTGCCCAGAAAGGTTGTGGAGTCTCCATCCTTGGAGGTATTCAAAAGCCATCTGGATGTAGTCCTGGGCAACTGACTGTAGCTGGCCCTGTGTGAGCAGAAGGGGGCATGAACAAGATGATCTTATGAAGTCACTTCCAGCCTCAGATATTCTGTAATTCTGTCATTGAATAACCCATGCTCATGGCCACTGCAGCTCCTGATTATTTGTCTCAAAGTGCTTTCTCTATCATACCAATAAGGTGACATTCTTCAATGTGATCAAGTAACAGACCTTTGCAAAGAAAGCGATGATAGGATATAGTTGTCAGACTTCTGAGTTGTTGACCTGAGCCCTGGCCTTTTGCCTGGCTCTGAGAAGCCCCTGGGATAAAATTATTTGCTTCAAGTCATAAACTGTTCTTGCTTCTGTCAAGAAATGTACTACATGGTGCATGACTAATATGCAGTAAAGCTGTCACTGTACTACGCCCATATGCATGAACAGACGGGCTGTGGTGCCCAGATGCCATAGAACTGGTCATACGGCTCAGAAGTTCCCTTAACTGGAGGAAAAGTTCTGTTTTTTTCAAGCTGAAGAGAGCACCAGGGCTATACAAACACAAATAGGATTTATAATTTTTCTTTTTTTTATTTTTTTTTAATTATTTTTTTTTTTTTTTTTTTTTTTTGGTTAACCCTAGAGATAAGCTGGAACCAGTTTGCAAAAAGAAGGAATTTGAAAAGGCACTGTTGTTCCATGGGTAACCACAGCTTTGTATGCATACATATGCTCCATATATAGGTGCTATCAAAGAATGGAATAGTTTAATCACACTTAAGGATTTAGCTCTGCATGATTAATAAATGTGCTTGCTTTTTACTGTATTTCCAGTGATGTCCTCTTTATGGGTATTGTTCTAAAATGGACTTCAGGTCATGCAGTGCTCATCTCTCAGAAATGATTGCCAGAGATAAGCATCGCTTTAGTGTTAAGATCTCCAGCCTTTCACATTTAGAGGACTTGTTTGTACAAATCATGGGCAGTTCAATAATGCTTTTGACTTCATCAAATTAATAGGGAGCTAAGATACTGGGTTGAGCAAAATCTTGAAGGTTACTGAGGTCCAGAGTATAAAAACCTATATAAGCCATCTTCCTTAACTGGGTCTTGACAATTTGGCAGCTGCTGACAATGGGTAGATTCGTGCCACAGTTCCTGGAAATGTATCTGTTACCAGAGTTCTGTCCTAGGGGATTTTTATGTAATGCTGACAGACCTGAAGAGCTTCACAGCAGAAAAACTTTATGCCTTCCTGAGAGGCAGCAAGTAGCTGAATGAGCAGGGAAAAATCTGCTGCAAGGCTTTTGTCTGATCTCTTCTACAAGGAAACAAGTGGAGCTGCTCTGATCCTTAGCCGTATCTACTTTTCCCCATTCCACAGGATTGTCAATATATTGCAAGTGAAACTGGGTCTTGGGTCACTTGAAGAGCTGAAATGACCTAACTGTATTTCTTCTTAGAGAGGAAAGACTCAGACTTCTACTAAGGCCTCAGAAGTCAGATATGTCTTAGTCCTTTCGAATTGAGAAGCTGAGTATCTAGGGAGTCTTGAAGAATAAAATAATGTGCAAACAGCTGGATATGGTGGTAGAAAGGTTTGTTGGCAGTGAGGTAGGTATCCATTTCATTGCATGCATTAGGTAATATGAAAGCATAAATACTGAGTGCCTGCTACATTCAATCAGGTAGACGCTCAGGACTGCTGGTTTTGGGGGGTGACTAAAGGCTAGCTTGTCCTGTGTCAGTCAGAACGCGGAGTGAGAAGCTGTGGTGCTGTAGTTAATATGTACTGTGCTGTTTTCACACTCTGATATTTATAAACCGCTTTTCCAGTTCACTGTTCCACAACATAATTTTGTGTTTATTTTAAAAGGCAGGGTAGTGCTTTATTTCTAGCTGGTTTCTCAACAGATCCTTTATTTCATTAACTTTCTTCAGAATGCCTTCTAAGCAGTATTTTTTATTTGTAATAAGTAGGAGAGAAGAGATTTTTGAATTCTGCTAAACCACTGCAAATAATGATTGGAAATGTCAATAATTTATACCACTTTCTTGCAGTTGTCTCCTGTATAAACATGAAAACTAGGTATTAATCTCATGCTCTCACATACTCTATAGTGGACAAAGATATTAGCTGATCTCTTGCAAAAAAACATGCTTAAATACATAAATCCCACTATAGGGCAGTGTGAAAGTACATTTATTCTGATTATAATAAAATACAATGTATATCTGAAATGTGCATCAAAGCATATAAATTCCTAATGTCATTACCTTCCCCCAGAGATTTTAATTTTTCTAGGTGTTAAACTATAGCATTTATTTGCTTCTAATTGTAACAGTATTTCTGGTTGCTTCAGAATTTTGCCTAATTACCTGATTTAATAGATCTGTGGAAACTACCATATTTATATATCTACCTCCATGCCTGGGAACTTGAGAAAACAGTAAACAGATAGGCTGTTTCTTCAGCTCAGATGATGCTTTGCAGTCCCTATGATGCTGGATCAGAGCTCCAGAATATTAAATTAACTGACAGTCATTAAATAATAAAAAGTGGATATACTAATAGGGTGTATTAAATATTTGACTTAAATATGAGCTGTCTTCATCCTTGATTTTATTAAAATTTAATGTATTTCTCTAAAACCATATGTGTAATAAAAGATTTCATAGCAAAGGTTGGGTTTGGGGGATGAATGAAACCTTACTATGTATTGAGCTGTACCTTGCAATTGGAATTGTGCTTCTTTTCTTGTCAGCACTGTTGAAGCCAAAGTCAATCTATTGGAATAGTGGTAGAAGGAGTTTTAATGTAAGATGCGGGCTTCTGGCTTTTTAAAGAAAATCCTGTCACTGCTTTGAATAGGACGCAGTTCTTGACCCTTCTTTTTCTGTAGAGCTGTGACTCCTTCCCTTTGGCCAAGGAAAAGATTATAAACCATTTTGCATCCCGATTTAGTTGTCACCAAAAGACTCATTAGTTTTTTTGCATGAATTTTTCCTTTTTTTTTTTTTTTAGTCTTATGCTATAGCAAAGAGGGAGAAAGCCTTCCATAAAAGGGTCAGAAATTGTGTTGTGATGGGGAGAATTCAGAGGAAAATCAAATTCTTTTCCCATTAGGCAGTTAAGTAATTACACAGTGGCTCTTTTTACTCCCTGAAATTAAACTTTGTTTGCTTTGACTTCTAGGAAATTAGGATAAGAGAAAAACAACCTGTCAACATTGAATGTATCATTTTGGGAAAAGATCTGAAAATGAGAAGTTGAGGTCTTCCATGAAACTGATTTGGAATTTGAGCCAATTTTACTAGTAATTATACTCGCAGATCCATAAATAGACCCCAGGTGATACTGGCAAAAAATATGGCAATTACGAGTTAATTTTCTCCTGTGTTTGGTTGGACTTTTATTCTAACAAATGTGGTTGTTACCTGGCTTCTACATTTTAAATTGTGTTTCAGAAGAGCTTGTTCACTGTAAAGAATTCTTATTAAGAAAGAATTGCCTTTCTTGTTTGGCTATTATTTTAATTATACAGAAGCCAAGTTTCTGAGGGTAGATAAAAAAAATCTTAAAGCTATTTTAGATACTGAAGAGGGCAAATATAATTTTTTTAAACTACATAATTAGCACTTTGTAGTCTTTGAGACACTAGTCTAACTTTTCTTGCCTGAATATGAATTGCAAATGTCTAGTTTAAAATAATTCAGGGTTAAAATGCTATGAGTGTCACTTTAAGTATAGGGCAAAATAATCAGTTATTTAGAGTGTTCTTTATCTTTTAACTTTCTCAAAAACTTTGTATTTTATGCCTGTATTATCTTAATATATCTTTTTCTGGGAGATCTTATCTGACTGAAGTTACATGGACTGGAACATGCATGTTTTGATAAGTAACTCTTTTGCCATATTTATATCTCAGTGTGCTACATACTAAGTTTTGCTTTCTCCACTTACTGTAATTTGTTTGTCATAAACTTCATGAAACATCGCAGGAGACTATTGCAGCTGACAGAAACAGATGCTGCACCACTGATTTAGATGGATTTGTGCCTGCCTACATCCATCATAGATTTGGTTGTCTTCCAAAATATTTTTTCTGTCAGAAATGACAGTTTCATCCTATTCCATTTGTAATATTGCTAGAATTAATGGTGGTATTATGCAGTGAAATGTAACAGGCTACATTCTTACAATTGGTTTTCTTATTAGACATCATTATTTTTGTTTGTCTTGCAATGCTTCTATTTTATGACATATGCATTTATTTTCTTTTTTTGAAATTAATTCCAGTGCAGAAAAATAAAACCAACCAAATTTCTGTTTTCATGGTCTTACCCAAACTTCATTACTGTGTTGATATGCATAGAGACTGCTGCTTCAAATAACACTCTGCTAGCCAGTCATTCTGACAGCATCGCTTTCCCTTTGCTGCATTGCATGTTAAATTGTCTCTGCTTTCAAGGCCCTTTACAATATCACTCCTCCCTCCTTTTTTCCCACACGGTGTCAAATGCCTGCTCCCAGATGACATCTTCCTTGCTTCCCGCTATGTGCTTCGGCAAACCCTCCTTTGCCTTACGCTATCCTTCATGTTTGAGAAGAGATTTTTGTATATGCCTGTTGGGTTACTTCATTATTCCCTTCAAATCCATCTTTAACTCCCTTTGGCTCTGATGCCTGCAGGGGTTGTGCCAACAGTTAGCCTGGTGATGTGTTATGACTACTGCCAATATGGTCCTACAGTTTCCATGCATTCCCCTGTCTGCATCCATCTGTTCTCTCGCCTCTTGCACTCAGGACATGTTTACGTGCCTGTCACTGTTGCTGGCAAATGAGAGAACTGAAGTAACTTCACATTAGCTACCAAGAATATGCAGCCGAGAGCTCAGCACAGGTGAACCTTGCCTGGTCTTGGGGTGCAGTAGTTCTAACCCTGACCCTTGGGAGTAGGCAGTCCTCACCTTCTGAAGTGTACACAGGGATCCTTCCCTGTGTTCAGTGTCCTGTAATGAACTGTGCCCCTCTCCAGGTAACTCTCATCCAGTTTTAAAAATCTAACTTGTAAGAGACAGTCATCTGAAATTTAGTAAGTGGTCAAGAAAACAGAAGGGAATATACTTTATTTTTAATCATTAAATTCCTACTGAATTTCTGTTAAATCAGACAGAGGCACACAACATAGAAAGGATGTGCTATGCATATACATGTAAAATGGAAATCAGAAGTTTTCAAGCTAGCAATACGAATTAAAGTTTGTAAAGAAAAAATCCCCTGTGTTGGTGCTGACAAGTAATATCTTAGTAAATGTGAAAACATAATTTCACAAAATCAGCATAACCAAATTGTTTTAAAAAGTTGTGCACATATATAAATAGAACAAATAATAAATAGATGATACAAAGGCCAGGTTCCTCATCACCAAAGATATTTTAGTACTGAGTATACTGGGCAGCATGTCTTGAATGTGATCTGGGCAGGATCAAACTTGCTTTAGGCGCCTCTGCTTCAGTTGTGTTTATTGTCTGGTACTTTCAGACTATAAAGTAATCCTGTGCGTTCTTGGAAGTTAGTTGTCCAGATATCTTTGCCTGTGTTTAGGATCCCTAAGCAGCTATTTAATATCAGCACAATGTGGATTTATTTTGAAGATTTGAGGAATAGATATCCTAAAGTCACAGAGCTTAGATGCTCTCCCTAATCACATGAGCAGTTAACTTCTGGATAGACACTGCTTAGAGAATTTTAGTTTAGGGCTGGGTTCAAGGCTTTCTGTGGATTTTGCAGGATTACATTTTGTTCAAAAGGTTTCGGACGTATTGTGAAATGCTTATTTTACTGATTTTCTAGAAAAGAAAGATTTTTATTTGAAAAACGTTTGACCTTCAGAGTCACTTCACCTAATATCACCCACTTAAGTTTTATAGAATCTTTTGGTATATAGGGAACCAAAAATAATTTCTAGCTTTGCAGGCAGATATCTTGGGAATTTTCAGGAGAAACTAAATTACTGTCCATGCCTAGCTTTAACAAAACAAAAAAAACCCCTCCAACTAATCAACCAAAATTTCCCAAAACACCTCTGTCCCCAAATTTAATACTTGAGTATAATTGGATATCCTTGCCCGTCTCTGGGAAGGATAAGAGTATGATAATTGTATGACTATCTCAATTAGGAATGGAAAGAAGTTGCAATGAATTACTGCTTCAAATGAGAGATAGACAATAGATAAATTCTTCTCTAGAAAGATTATGAATTATCTAGACAACTGAAGTGTTACATAAATTCAATATGTAACCCTCTGCTTAGCAAGAATTATGAGAGGAATCTATTTTTGTATCACTAGTCTGAAATCTGGATGCAACTGATACTGGTGTTGTTACCAATAAGTGATTTATGACATATGGTAGCAATATCATTAGGGATAAAATAGGTAAGGCTCTTAAACAATACTCGCGGTTCTGCAGCGCTAACTTCTGACTCAAGTTGACCAAGAAATTGCTCCTAACAGAACTGAGCATTCTGCCTGGGAGAATAAAAGTCAAGTGTAGGGATATGGGCCTTTGTCTTAATCTTACAGCAATATTGTCATTACTGATGTATTGGCTTGCACACTTTCTTATTAAATTAAAGATTTTAGAAAGTGACTATAGCTGGTACTGCACAACTTCAAGCCGTTCAAATACAAGCAAGTTTTGAATGCCTTCTCCAGTAGTTCTAAGTGGGACATAGATATTTGTCTTAATTGAGGAGATTTGGGGGAAAGTAACATATTGCGTGGAAGATTAAGAAATTAGTAATAAGAGGGAGAGATGAATATGTGTGACTACACATATGAACTATTGCTGGAGTTAAACATACTATTCACAGAAGTTAGAAGTCTAAAACAGGAAAGTCCTTCAAACTTGGGGTGGTAAAAGGGGCAGTATCAGTACAGCAGGTGTAGTTACTTGCTGTAGGAAGACTTTTTTCTCAGGTGATCCCTGCTTGCCCAACCCTTGGTCCTTGTACCAGAATAAGTTTAACCCAGAAGTTACTTTTCAAGGGATAACACAACTCTGTGCTTAGCTGACTTCACTATCACATTGGGAATACTTACTTACATATGTCAACTTATATCTTCTGCAGTTTAATTGCTTTACATAGGCTTCCATAGTTCATAATATTAACCTTTAACACCTATTTTACTACTTAACGTCACTCTTTTCTTAATTGTATTTTTCCCTAGCAATAACATAAATATTCTGCATATAGTATTCTGTCTCGACTTTGTTTCTGGGTAGTGTCATTATCTTCAGCTACTATGTCTTTTATAACATGATGATTTCAAAATTAATTTTGGGATATTGAACACACATGAATTTGGAAACAAAAATAAGAGCAAGGTTTTGAAAATTTCTCATTGCTTTTGGTTTGCTTTTAAACAAAAGTTTTTTGGTTTGTTCTTTTTTTGGGGTTTTGGTTGGGTTTTTTTTTTTGAGAAAAGTATCTCTACATAACCTTCAGAAAAAAGGGCTAATTCTTATTTGAATTATTTGAAGTCTTATTTGAATTATTTGAAGTCAAGTAGTCCTACAAATTTTTCTACTCTTTTCTGTTACTTAACAATAACCTCCAGAAGTGGTTCATAGCTAGTCATCATAAAATCCAAACATTAAATATACTCACATTCCCTCTGAGATTTTTCTTTTTTCCTTACTAGCTAGTGGTATAATTACCTTTTACAAGAAGCATTTGATTTTAGGGGCCTGATCAAAGACCCGTTAATGCTAATGTGAGTCTTTCCATTGACTTCTGTCAAATTTCAGATGGTCTTGCACATTTAATTAATATGAGAGGTTATTTATATTTTTTGATAACTTAGTCGTGCTGGGGACCTAAATGTATACTGCTGATTTGCTTTCCAGTACAATATTTATTGGCTGTATATATACTGTATTAATCTAATACTGAAAAATATAAAGTATATTGTCTGAATGAAAAAGCAGGCTGCACAGCATTTCTGAATATCTAGATTCAGTTATGCAATGCTATAAATGGTGTTACACTAATTTTCTCCATTAATTATTTCAAATGGTCATTGTGGCATACTGAAAAGCATTCTTGTGAGCAGAGCAGTTTCAGTCACTTAAAACAAGGGACATGGTCAGGTTTTGGAAGGGGCACATCTCAAAAGCTGTGTTGGGGAAAAAAGGCCCACTGCTGCAGTCATAGGCGGCTCTGACCACATGTAGCTCAGGGCAGCTGGAAAGCGCTATGGTCTTTTAGGATTGAGCTAGGTAGGTAGGAGCTGTCCACTAACGCTCCACATCTTTGAAAAGGTCTTTAGCTGATGCAGGATTTTCATACTGATGTTGGTTATAGATTTGCTCCTAGCATTGCTGATCTGCTAACTTCCCACGTAACTAGTGTTTGTTCTCTGTTGACGCTTGTCATTCTTATGAATATTTTTGTTTTAACTCTTCTGACTCCTTCTGCTTTTGTTAGACCAACGATTGTTATCTTAAATACTGCTTTACTTCTATAAGTAGCTTAAATCTTTTGGTTTACTGTATGAAGAGCTCTTTATAGATAATAACAGATAATCAAGTAGTCTTACCAAAACTGGTATATATTTTACTGTATACTTTGGACCTCAAACCTTTTAGCACTGGAGTTCACCACAGAATACCTTCTGCTGTTTCTGGACTGTGTTGATGACTTCTACTGAGTAACTTTTTGTTGTACAAGATAACTATGTATTCAGAATGTATTCAGGACTGTGAATAGTAAAGCAATTCAGTAATCATGAAAAAACTTTCGTTTGGGAAAAGAGTGCTTTGGTCTGTGTTCTTTCTGTGGTCTTGACACTAAAAGCTTAGGAAGGTCTTTAGAACTGTAGCTAAAAATCAGTAACAATTTGATAATAACTTGCAGTACTTTTCTTCAGAAAGGTAAGATTTTGAAAGTATAACAATTCTTAATCTACAGGGTTTTGATGAACAGTAGATTAAAGGAATGACTGAAAAAGGCTTGGTACACTTGAAGATAAAGTGACTGTGCAATGTGTAATACTCATTGGCCTCTGCTGCTCGTGCAACAGCTTTGCCATGATTGTAGCTGAAGAGAAGGTGCTTTCATGTTGGAAGGTTGAGGTTTGGACAGTACTGGTTTGGGATTGCAGAGTCAAGGACAGAACACAAGAAGTTTACTTGCCATAAGGTTTGTCTCCAAAAGACATCACCATAAACCAGTGGCTGACAGAAGGGAGGAATTTTTCCTTCTCCTCCCTTCACCTTCTTACTCCGAGTTCCACATCATAATCATGGGTCTGTATTTGTATCCCAAAATACAGTCTGTTGGACCTGCAGCAAAGACTATCCCACAACAATTTGGGTGTTCTAATCTTGCCTGAAGGAAGAATCTGTGCCTTGGACACTATACACATCCTTGAACCATCATCTTTGCATACCCTAGGTACACTACCCCCTATTTTATAGAGATTACCAAGTTTAAGTCTTCAGGACCAAAGAAGTTACTGTAACTGTCTAATTAACAGGCCTGAACCCAGTCTGGAACAACAAAATAGAGTGGTTCATATAAAAGACATCTAAAAGAAAGGTGGAATTCCCAGTTATTGTAATTTGTTTTTGTTTTTGTTTTTTTGATGGTATGGTTTGGTTTGGTTTGGTTTTTCTTTTCTTCTTGTGGAGTTTTGTTGGGTTTTTGTTTTGTTTTGTTTTGGTGGTGGTGGTGGTGTTTGTTTTTTTTTCAGAGAATGAGGTGAGATAGGACTTAATTTGGAGAACATGTAATTAGCAATAATTGGATGCACACAGAACTGTCTTATAGGAGTAGTCTATTTGGAGCTGACAATATTTTTTATTCTTAAAACTTGCATACGTGGAGAATGTCCCTAAAATGTGGGGAAAATATATTTTGAAATTATTCATAGAAAATAAACTTTTATTTTCAAGGATTTTTTTTTTTCCCCAAGAAAAAATTAATATTTTAGGGTTTTGTTCCTAACTAGGTGATGCAGGAAAAACTTCTAGTAATGGCAGTGGGCAAAACTAGTTCCTACAGCTTGTCTTTCTTAACTGACTGTTATTGCAGCAGTTTTCTACAAAGGTCTGTTCATTGCTGATTCAATGATCTTAATTATGACAAAGTCTTATCTTTTCATTGAATTTTTTAGTAGACTTGATGTAGATTGACAGTTACAACCTTGAACTGACAGTTTCTGTAACACTTTCAGCACCACCATGAATAAGATGCATGTTCTGTTCCCATTAGTTATTTCCACAGAAGCATCTGCCATTCATTAGGGTTGAATTCAGTTCTGCATGTAGTCATCGATGAAAATGAAATTTGTTTTAATAAAGCTCTGTCTTAAATATTAACAGGTAAGAGCACTTGTCATGTTAAGCTGGTGTCCAATGGAAATCTGTGCTCCTTTCTCCAGTTGTTATGAATTATTTTTTCCTTCTTAGTTGATACATTATTCCATAAATTACAACAAAATTGTAGTATCAGAGCTTCAACCAGAAGGATAGAGAGATTCACTTCTGTCCTGACAACTTATCCATAATTTACTGAAGGTTTTGAACCAGCCTCTCCTCTCTCTGATTCATAAATTGTTTAAGAACACAAAATCTAGCATCAATGGAATAAGCTAAAGCTTGTGATAAATTGAGAAGTATGATAACTTCAGTGTTGTCATGTCTTGTTTTGTCTTAAAATGCTTTTAATTCTTGAAATCAAGGAAATGTAAATATCCCATTTTTAGTTCATTTCACTTATAATTTTAGATCTCTTCAGATGGCTTTTATGGGATTACAACAGAATTTATGAGATTTTCACATTAAGCTTTGAGAAAAACATGCATGAGATGTACTACTCAGTTACAAAGTTGTGTGACCTTACTGCAGTGTGCATAAGGTTACACTGAAGAAATAGGCTTTTTTGATGGGCCTTTTCCCTTGCTTCTGCTTCAGGGATGACATGGTAGCACTGAGTTTCTCTGATTTCCTGCTGTATTTCTGTTAGCTCTGGGTGAATGGTGCAGGATGAGCAAATGTCGCCCTGCTCTCTGAATTGGCTAGTTAGAAGGCACTGCCAAACCTGAAGTAGGTCTGTAAGCTCCGGCAGAGAGCTGTACCCTCCCATGTCAGTAGGATATTCAGAGCAGAGCTGCCTTTGGAATTTAGCTGCTTTGCTTCTGCCCAGCTCCAAAAGTGGGACACAGGACCTCCGTGTGTCCAAGGATTAACTTTTTATGTGCCTTCGGGGCTATGCTTTATATTTTACATTTCCAGTGTGAAGCACTAATTTTACCCAGCTCTAAAAAGAAGTCAGGCATTCAACTTTTTGATAACTACAAGTTATCACTTGTTGACATTCTTTGCCATGGTGTGCATTTCTGAGAGAAAATTTAGATTCATGAAAATAGTCCAGATATTCAGAAAATGTAAAACAGCTAGGAAAGAGATGCTGGGTTTCACTTTAGTGAGTAGTAATTTGTATGACGCACTTAAAGCAAATAATTTAGCTCAAAATTAATTTGAATTAGAAATGCATTAAATGAATGCACTGGAATTATAATGTTTAGTAAAGAACTTTGCTGTACAGATTTTTTAAAAAGCCAACGTATGATAAATAGGAGTCTGTTCATTGTGTGTTTTCTTTTCTGAAGAAAAACCCAACAGATCCAGAATAATACAAACAAAAGATTGAAGGCCCTTGAGCCACTGGAAACAAAGAATTAGTTTCTAGGTTATCCCATATGTATATAATGTATGTATGTGTGAAAGCATAAAATATTTTGCACCCCTTTCTCAAAAACTAAATAACAATAGTCCCAGCCAATTAAATAGATTGCAATTACAAGATTTTTGATTTCACTGTGTCTTTCAATCTCGTCAGACAATAAAGATTTTAAAGGAAAATCTAATTTTGATTTATTCCAGTGGCTTCCTGTTCTCCTTTAAAAATTCATAGAATAGTTTAAAAAAGCCTCTTGAGTCAACGCAAACTTCATTAGGTGGATTAATTTTTTTAAAATTATTTTTATTTTTTCCTAATCACAGCGAAATTAGACTCAAAAATCATGATTGTTTAATATATATATAATAAACCTGTGGGTTGTTTTGTTTGGTTTTTTTAATCAAGAGTGTTAGGTCTTAATATTTTTCCTATTTCTAGTTATTAGTTAGGTTTGATCTTGGGTATATGTCAATTTAACCAATATGAAATACAGCAAAGCTAGGTATCAATGTCATAGGCAGTCTGTTCCAGTTCCATTCATATTTGGTGGCTGTGTTCCAGTACCCTGTTAGATACATAAAATTCCTTCTTTATTGACACGTCATGTTATTCAGATCTAGTTAGGTGTTTTGTGTAAAAAATTATGCTAATACTGTGCAAACAACATAAATTAACTTCACTTACTTGTAAATACCCATCTTTGTTTATCAGCTGGTATGCACCTTCCTGAATATAAATCCATCTTTTATTGTCCAGACCTCAGTTTTGGTCTACTCTAGTAACAATAATGACTCAAATGGGAGAATACTTTAAAAAGTGCACAGAATCATGATATTGCAGTTATCTCCACTTAGTAAAGCTCTAGTTCTTTAAAGAAGAAGGCTTTGGTGGTATATAATTGTTAAAGTAATCCCAGTAAGATACCACCAGTCTGAAGAAATCATGTCAAGAAAACAAAGTTTTGGGGGTTTACTCTATGATACATAGTAAAGTGATTTTTTTTTTTTATTATTATTATTTCTGAATAAGATGGCTGAGAAGCAGCTGGAAGCTATATGACAAAACAGGAGTGAGATCAGCATTGTGTGGCTTGGATACCAGTATATCCTATGGTTTGTGCAATAAGGAATTTTAAGAAAGAATGTGTACCTTATCACTTTGTGGTTCAGGTAGCAACCCACAAATGCTGGAGAGAGGTTTATTCTAATGCTTTTAGCCTTACTTGCTGTGATATCTGCCACTACATTGCAGAGTTCTCCATGCTAGTCATCTATCTTCCCTGCACTTTATCCTGTCATTCCCTTCATCCTCATATTCCCAGCCAGAAGGTGGAAAGCTGTGTTTGGGCTAATTTCCGTTAGGAAGAAAATGTTCTGGCAGCAGCCTGGAATTAAAAGATACACATATGTGTGAATGTGTATATAGGTATATATGTGTATGGGCATATATGTGTATATATTTTAATACTAACATTCCTGCAGCAGTTGACTGGTGGATAGGCAGATGGTAGAAGGATAGATGTGGAAGGCAGAAACAAGAGCTTCAAATACCTGTAAATTAGTGGCTTAAGGAGTTGGCCTGGAGCTAGGATAACTAATGATGCACTGGAGTCAAAAATCTCCTTATTCTTTCGGTTTAGGGATAAACTGACTAATTGCTGTCTGGAACTAAGCCCTTTCTTGGAAGCTGCTATTAAGATCCATTTAAGAAAATGATTGTGAAATTTTCCATATTAGCTGTACATGGATGGCTTTTAAAAAATCAACTACTTTCAGTGAAAGTGTCATGACTTTGGGAAAACTGTTCCAGCTGAAGCTCAGAGTACTAAAAGTTATATACACTTTCTGTTTATCTTAGGATGCAAACAACAGTGTAAGCACATCGGATGAGCCACGTAGTGAACTTTGTAATCAGCAGTATTTGTTGCTGGACCTCAGTTTGTAAGAGCTGCCAAACACAAAGGGGTACAGTGGATATTTTAACTTATATAAAAGAGAAATTCACATAGGTCTGTATTTCACACTTTAAATCAGGGATTTTGTACAACTACTGAGTTTTATTGTGGAAGGAATAGCTTCTCTACAAATCTCCTAAAACATCCAGAAGAATTTCTGTATGCAGTTTTTCCTGCAACACTGGATGTGATGCATGTTTCAGTGCTGTGCATCCCTTCATGTATGAAGAAATATTGGATAAATTCTGATACAAGTATTTAATTATTTCCCATGCTACAGTGCAAAGAGCCTGCATTCCAACTTTAATTGATAGCCATTGGCTTACTTATCTTCCCTGTTGGCTAATGTTAGTCTTGCGATGTGGGTGACGGGATAGAAATAGTTAACAAAATGAATTCAGGAGTTATCGCCCTGGTTCGGCCTGAGGCGGGGGAACATCGAAGAAAACACCAGGTGTTAATGCCCTAATCGGTCTGAGCCTTTGGAACTGTGGAGAAAGCAACGAATGGGAAAGATCGGTTAGCAAGACAAAGTAGGCAGTTTGCAAGATAAAGCAGGATGTGCACCTCAAAGGCAGACCGAACAATGTGAATATTTGCAATCCTCAAATGCTTTGCTAAATTGGGATGATAAGGGAGTGAAACAGTGGAAAGTTACTGCTTAGCACTTAGTAGACTGTAAAAGGGATGTGAGACACGAAATAAATGATTTCAGATTTCACCAGAACTAGAGTCCGTGAATTCATCCCCTCATTGCATCTTTCAACAGCTGTTCTCTCATGAGCCTTCTCCTGAAAGTGAAATCTTACACAGGATTTGTTATTTGCATCCCAACTTTCCTCTACAGAAAAGCAGATAGGATCTGACTGCAAACAATGGCTTGTCACTTACTGTCTCTGAGCTTCCTTATAAATACACTGAAGGGTATGGTGGAAAGTGAGAAGCGTGCTATCCTCATAACTTGATAGTGTTCTTGCTAGAGGCACAGTAAGATCTGTAATATATTTAGTCCACCAGTCTGAGGACTTTAAAAAAAAACCAATCAAAAATAAAACCTATGTAAGGAGGAATAGGAACTAAAAATAAAAATACACCCAAAAGCACTCCTCAGATAATTCTGAGGCTAAGAAAACTGGTGGGATATGATAGGCATGAAAATGTTCCCTCTTCCAATGAAATGTCATGGATTAAGTTTTAATAAACGCTGATATTTCCTAGGCAAAATATTCTGGTTAGCATTATAAAGTTCTTACTACATGGATAGCCTTACTTGATCAAATTGGTTGCAAGTTCACTGTGTTTGAAAACAGAAAGCCAGGTCTGGACCTATTTAACATAAATAGTCTTAGAAAATATGTACATCTTTTGGAGAGGAGAGAAAATGACAATGTCTATTTCAGGGAGCAGTTGTTATTTAAGCTATTAAACTTCAGGGTTATTTTTTTATATGTGTTACAATAATTTTTATTATTTAATATTTAAACTATTTAAACTTTAAGATGAAGAGAGAAGTCCATGTTACTGATTAAATTCTTACATATAAGTTACTGAACTAACTACTGGCAGTTCTATATGCACCCTGTTTTAACTCATAATTTGAAATATATAAAAGCCTGAAGTAAGCAGACACAATGAATGTATTAGTCTTCTTCACACAAACATAACACTATAGTTGTGATCATAATATTTATATTTTGATTGGGAAACATAATGTATTCTGTGGCAAAGTGAGTGAGAAGATTTGTGTGTCTGCTCTGTCCAGAATTTCATCCTAAATCTTCCTCTCCCACTAAATACTATGCTCTCCAAAACTGATGGATACTGATCAGCATATAGGAAACTTCTAAATTTCCATGACACAAAAGTTGATTGAAAAGACTATCAAAGACAAAGGGATATCCTTTAAAAAATTAGAGTATACTTGAAACTTGAAGAGCAAAACAAAACATTATAAGGGATGGAAAAAACTCTTTGAAGGTTTTATAGTCATTAGACTGACAAACAGATGGACTTTTCAGTGTTCTGGTCCAAAATATAACTAAGCAGCACGATCCATGAAATCTAAGACTTTACAGATACTTGGGCTCTTCATGCCTATGAGGTTAGATTCTAATTTTTAGCAATATCAAGTAATGAATGAAATTACAATGATCTAATTTTCCCTTACCAAAATTAGCTAAAAAGTTGTTATAAAAAACATGTATTAGATAAATATAAGAACATTAGCAATGTTCACATCTTCAGAAAGCACTATTTCCATGATTGTAAGTGGTTTATATTTTACAGTTTATCATATGAAAAATCTTCAATTTGTCAAACCCTATACATCATGAATACAGGTGAACAAACAGAATGGATTAATAAGGCAAATCACCCTGAAACTGACAGAATTAACACCACCTGTAAGCTCAAATTTTCAGTGATACTGAATTTAAGAGATATCACATGAATCATGTGCAATTTATTTAGATCCTTAGAGAATAATAAAATCTAAGAAGGTAAAATGTATGTACAGTTTTACACTAGAAGAATTGCCAGTTCACTTTAATGCATCTCAAAATCAGTGTCTCACAGTGAATCGTAGTTTTCCCAATACATATGATTGGAAAAATAGTTCATATGGATCTTCTGAAACTACAGTTGATGAGACAAATAATTATTCATTTATATGTGGGGTTAAATCTTCTAAATGATTAAGTCCCTGCATGAAATATGCAAGGACTGTAATATTTAAGCAGCGTGCTTTCCTTGGGTCAGTAAAAGATCAAATTACTTTTAGAAAGCCTAGTTTTGTAAAATCGTTATTTAAGTTGAATGCAGAGGTACAATGTCATTGTCATTACAGGAATTTGTTTCAAAATGGAAGCTCTGAGGTCAAGAGAGTGGGAGTTTCAGACCTCACTCTCTTTTAAATCCTCTCATATTTGCATGAAATCAGAGCATATAAATTAACATCTCTTGCTTTGAGTTACACACCTGTATGTATGGATAGAAGATTCCTGCCCTGAAGAGTTTTACAGCACGAGTCATTCATGTGCAATATTATGGGAGGGAAGGAAGAACGTTTCATATGGGGAAAGTGCTTTGTGTTGAAGCACTTTCATAAATGGATTATACTGTTATCGGCTTGAAAGTGGTCTTTTTTCTAAGGTAATTTCATTTGGTATTCTAATCCTTTTAGGTGTTGATGTTTGCTTTGCCTTATTGAATCTGGAATAGGATTTTTGCAGGCTTTGTTGATT
Source organism: Poicephalus gulielmi (assembly GCA_026283885.1). Classification (NCBI taxonomy): domain Eukaryota; kingdom Metazoa; phylum Chordata; class Aves; order Psittaciformes; family Psittacidae; genus Poicephalus; species Poicephalus gulielmi. Next base: position 27,591 of record JANEXQ010059242.1, read on the forward strand.
TTTCTAGCCATTAAAACAGTCTGTGCTGGTGAACTGGCATAAAAATAGTGTTATCCTGCCATGCCATTCCTTGAGTATTGCTGTGAAGCTCAGCAGACGCCTTCTGTAGTTTGCTTAAACTGCAGCTGCAGTTGCAAAAGCGTCTCCATGTGGAAAAGAGATTTGGAAGTAGTTTCTGTAAGCAAGGGGTACAAAGGTGATAAAACTGGCTGCTTGGCTTATTCACACTGATTCCAGGCAAAACTGGGTGTCCACAAAAGGGCAATTGTTATTTATGCTTCTGATGTCAAATGTATGCAATTCATAATCAGGGAGGAGTATGGATTTTGTACCTATTGCACAGATATTAGATAACTCTGTTTATTCATGTTGGTGACTTACCTGAAATTTTCTGAAGTTATTTCTGACCCATTTTTTTAATTTGTTTAATGACATGGACTGCAGTTGCAGAAGCCAAATCTTGAAATGCATTTCAGTGTTCACTTAAAGCATTAAGAAAGTGAGTTGTGACCACCAGGCAATCTTTAATGATGTATCTACAGAAAAAGCATTATAATAAAAAAGAGTAAACATTAAAATCTTACAGTCTGCAAAATTATGTATCTTACATTTGGAAAGGCTCCTACTTTGTTAGTAGATGGCTAAGTAAAGTTTTAAAACTTTCTTTAACGAATTACTTTGACAGTGAAAGTACAAGATGAACACTTGCAGTAGTAGGAGAGCTTTTAAAAAGATAAAAAAATGCTGTAGTTTCACAGAAGAAAAAGAGTTATGGATGGAAGTTGGATGGCACCATTCTGGTATTGTTCACCTAGGCTTGTCTTTGTTGTTTACTGAAGACATTTTGCACTGTTTAGCAGAGTTTTGAGCACAGTAGTCTTTTTAGGTAGCTTGATGCCCTTGGCCTTTAAAGCATAGTGCTTGGTGAGTTTTGCTTGCCTCTCTGTCCAGCGCAAGATGTGTTAAGAATGTTCACTTGCAAGAGTTCAGTCCAGTACATAAGAAACTTCCCATATCTTTCCTGTTCCACAAACTGGATAGGAAGGAGGGAAAAGTAACCATAAACAGGGCATTTTCTGAATTGGCTTATGAAGGGTACGTTAGTGAGCATGTTCTACTAGAATGCAAGGTAGATTCACAAATGCGTCCCTTTGTCACTCTACCATAGGAGATAGAAATTACTAGCACAGGGTGGATAATTTGAGTGGCTACATTTTTATTTTAAATAAAAAAAGTGGTGTGTGTTGAGGGAGCAGGTGGGGGTGTCAGATTAGATGTTATAATTGCCAGAAAGTAGTCAGAATTTCCCTTTCCTCCTTTTCTCCCAGGAGAAGTCTAAGGATGACGTCATTCATCCCCTGCCCTCTTAGTAATATTCTGATCATCTTCTGCATTAGATTTGGTTGCTGCTAGGAATCCCTTTTTCTTGGGAGCAAATCATGGAAGGTGGGAAAGGGAATGGTGATAATATGACTCTTTCAGGGTAGTATAATAAGCAAAACGATGATGTAGTCCTTCCAATATTACAAAATATCACCTTGATGCTAGAAAGGAATGCTTTAAAAAATTATTATTACCTGGTACTGAACAATTTTATAGTCTTACTTTGTCTAAAATGCTTGTCTCTGAACAGCATTATTTACTGTGGAAGCCATGTGAATTTTTCTCAAATGCATCTGTAGTTCATATTAATTGAGGTATAGGAAGACTTTTTCCTTGCACCATCCTAAGAAATACACAGGAGAGTGTGGAAATAAGACCTGGAAAAAAAAAAAAAAAAAAATTACTTACCTTATGGAAAACTTTGAACTGAAAACTTAATGTAAATATCCTAAGCCTGAGAATTCTTACTCAGGAATCTGTCCTCTTTCTCCAGAACAAAGCAGACTTCAGCTTCAAATTGCAACACTAATCAGTGAACAGTTTTCATATAGTTATACTCTAAATTTTTACAAAAGTGTTAACTGCTCTCCTACAGTTGAGTCAGAGTCAGGTAATATGTACTTCAAAACTCCAAAATTCTTCTCTGGTATGCGTTTGTAGTAAGTAGTACTATATATTTGCACCTTCATTAGTGTTATCTAGGAGAATACCTGTTTCTAAGAGACTTTTATCACAGGTATACTGCTCTGCAAAAGTAAGATTTATGTTCTTATTATTGAGATAGAAAAGTTTTTTTTCAGCAGTCCAATTTATGAAGGAAGGCTGGGATTTCATTGTGTAAAACAGAAAAAAAAAAAAAAGGAAAAAAAAAATGCTGCATAGACCATCTTAAGTATGGGGCCCTACACCATAAAGCTTAAATGACTTATTCCCATTAGTTTAAAGTACTTGGATAGCTCATTCGCTGATGTTGTTAACCGGTAGCACAGAAGAATGAACCCATTGTTTACCAGCAATGCAAAACTTTGACTGAAGACACTTTTTTCCTAAAAATCTGAAAGTTAGTGGTATTCATGATTTTTTAATTCACAACCACTCTCTCCACTTTCTGGATAAGTGGCTAAAATGAACTAAATTTGTAACTCAGCTGCTGGTTTAGAAGGCAGATGCTATTTGATGACAGTACTGGCTTGTCACCGATATCCCAGAAAAATCAACAATGCATTTTAGTAGTATCTATTTTAAAAAGAGGTTTTGATGAAACAGGAAAGCACAAAACCTTGATTCCCATAGTGAATTGACCCGCTGTGATACATAGTAAGCGATTTTTGCCTGGTCTTTTAAAGCTGAAAAATTCTTATTAGACAAGTGCTATCATAACAATAGTCCTCCATTTCTGTGCATTTTCTTGACTTTCATACTTTATTCTAATTGAATTGCAGCTTATTATAGCTATTACAAGGATCAATACTCCTTCACAGAGGCAAGATGAATAGGAATCAATCCGAACACTTCAGATCCTTTGTCAGGAATTGCTTCAAATAGCAGCCCCTTCTCCGCAGTAATCTGTGTGATTCTGTTAGCAGCATCAGTCACTGACAACAAGACGCCTGAACTGTGTTTCTTTTTCTGTTCATCGGGATCTTTCATTGTTACAGAGACTGATATTCTTTCTTATAAGGTTAGAAAAGATACATAATAGCTTTTATACCATTATATTTTAAACCCTAGACTTCATTAAAGCACTCTTCAGCTCCTTCACTTCCAGCCTTCTTGCTGCTTATGAATTATTCAGGGTAGATTTTACTTGAGGTAAATAGTTTGATTTGAAGGTTCTTGTATCTGGATTTAGATACAACAAGAAGTGTTAAACACTCAGAATTTTAAGTGAGGAGAATTGCAGAAGCTTAGCTATTAAGATGGAAGACATTTGCCGTTAGTGTTCTTGGGCTGCCATTGAGATCTCAGCACGGTGCTATTTGTCATTCTGAAGTAGGTAGGCATTATGATGCCTGGAGTATAAATCAGCCTTTTCATGGTGTTGAGTCCTGAAGCACTTTGAACACCCTAATCCACTTCTGAGTTAACAGAACGTTTTTGGTTCTACAAGCTTTAAAGTTTCCCTTTATATTTAACCCTGTCATCATGTTATTAATCATTATTATTTTCTAGAATTTTATATACCTCCCCAAATAGTTCCTAATGTTTTTCTTCAAATTTGTGGCGATGTCACTGAAATGAGCTCTGGTTTCAATCACCTAGAAGAGATGCAGTTTCAGCAAAATTAATTTTATCAATTCTCCTCACATAAAGAGGAATACAGGCTTGTCCTACTAGCAGGCTGGGAAAGCTAGCATTATTTGGCTGCTGTACCAAAAGATGCTGTCTGTGCTTTGTCTACTTTGCCGACTTCTGTGTAGGATCATGTTTGTGTTACCTTATGGACAAAACTGAAATAGAAGAGTAGCAGTTTGCCATGTGGCTATTCTTACCATATTTCTGCAGTCCATTAGTCAATATTAGCTCAGGCCGCAAAGCACACTCTTAAATGCTGATTACCTTCTTTCATCTGGGCAGCTAGCCAAAATACAAAGTATCAGTTCAGAAACTCTACATACCATTGGGTGTCAGTTCATTGAATCTCAGTTTCTGTTCTTGCGCTGACTAAATGTTTTAACCATCAGAAAGCATTTTATTTCTTGCATATTACTACATACAGTGTTATACAGACTTTAGTCAGGAGGTACAATTGTGCAGTTAGCTGACCTTGCAGTGTTTTTCCAGGTGGAATTGTTAGCATTAATGAAGTCCATTCAAATCACTTTATTTTCCTGTCTGGCAGCACAGACTGCATGCACTCTTCAGCTTCTAATATGCAGTGATGGATTTGGTGTTATGAAACAGCCAGTTCCTCTCCACGAACTGACAGTAACCCCAATTCAGCTGGGTATGTTAATACCAATCTACTGTGATACGCGCTAAAACCCCATGCTAGTGCAGTGGTTTTAGGAGCTCTCTGCCACACCAGTCAGTTTGAGTAGAGGGAGAAGGGCTAGATTCACTCAATTCAAGGTATTACCACTCACTTTGGAGCAATACAGGTTACACTTTCAATTCTTTAGTCTGTGGAATGGTGACTTCTTTAAAGGCAGGAGATCACTGAGGACGCTGTTGTCAGATTTGTTTATTTAATGAATTTATATATTTTCTGTGTTTATGTAATTTATTTAATGCTGCTTCTTAACTTTCATAATGTGGAACATAAATGTTCCAGATCTAACTAATCTAAGTGGGGTATCCCCAAGTTAAGTCACTGCTGGAAAGCTTCTTTTCCTATACAGCCACTTAAAGTTGTTGTTTTCATAAAAGTGCTCATGCTCAGTAAGAAAGTATGATAGTTCAGTGGCAGAATGATCTCTAGTGTTAGCAGTAGCACATTGAAATTATATGACCTCTCATTAATCTTCACTTTGATAAGGTCCTGGAGTGACAGGATTAATGACGTTCCGCTGTAAATTATTCAAATCCCCTCCTGTGCACTGACTAGCTTTTTGGAGAAACACACAAGTGATACTGAATCTTTTACTGCCTTAGAGAATAACTACAGTGTTCCAGAGACAGAAATTTGCTCATCTCTATTTTGGGTCACGTGAATCTGCCTAACACTAGGCAGTTTTTCCTGTTTTAATTTTCTGCATGTGATTTTTACTTCTAAAAGTATTTTATCCATACACAGGCTTTTTTTCTCTATTCCTCCATCCTTTTCATTTCAGTTTCTGGGTCCCATATAGCATGCTGAGAGCTGAGTACCTGGACTAGCTTAGTGACATTGACTACATTCGGTCTACAAGGCTTTCCTGGCTGCTTATGTTTCCTTTGGGCCATGTCAGCCTCATCAAATCCTTTTTTTCCTCCTGGCTCCTTTCTGTCAGCATGCATTCTTCTGAGCATTGTCTCTTCAGCCATATCTCATCCCATGCAGTGCTTTCAATTCTTGTTACCAGCATTACCTTCCCTGTAAAGTTTATAAACCCTGCTCCTGGTGCAGAAAAACTGTGGATTTCATGGGCAGGACAACCTTTCTTTATGAAAAAGAGAAATTATTATGTCCTGCTCACATTTTAAGATCTCTTCAGAAATTCAAGTACCTGAATGTCAGAAGGACTATTTATATTTCTGGTACAGCCCTATATAACAGCTCACAGAATTACTTTCTCAGTCATTCCTCTATCCAGATGAGTAAGCTGTGATTAAAAGGTATCCTAGATCAATTTACAGGAAACAGTACATCTAGCAGTGGAGAGTTTTCCACATTCTTTAACCTTCATCGATTAAATGTTTATCAAGTGTCCAGCTGGAAGTCTAACTTGTACTCATGACTTTCATAGATGTTTCTTAGACATAAGAAAAGTAGTCTAATCTAGTTTCAAGTCGCACTTTTCTGTATACTAGTGTTTACCATATTCACATCACTTGGAAATTTTTGTCAGGTCAAAATCAAATACTAATACATAACAAGTGAACTCTAATTCCTTTAAAATTTCCCATTTTTTAAGTGTAAAAACTGAATACAGTAGAGACCGTTGTCTCAGTGTTGTACACAGGCTCATACTGCCTGAAAAATTTCTGTTCTCTGTATTGAGGAATCATGTCAGCTGTTGTTGCAGCAGCTTTCTGTTGAGACAATGTTCACTAGAGGGAAGATCAAGTAAAGCCAATTGGAAATACAGTCAGAAGTTAAACTTCCTGCAGTGGAGTGCAGGGCTGGGCAACATCCCACTGGTAGACCTCCCTGGTTAAGGAGCATTTTCTCCTCAGAACAGTACCGTGCCAATGTCCTACTGATAATTTATACTGATAGGAGTCATCCTTTAATTTGGTTGTGTATGGCCCTAAGGCTGCTGCGCTCTTCTGGGTGTGAATGTTACTGCACAAAAAGGGATGGCTACCCAGCTCCCCAGGGACTCTACCACACCTCATCTCTAGACATCTCTGCACCATAGTGTAGTAAACATGGTGCAGTAATCCTGTGCTGAGTTGTATTTTCATATAGATCATGTATGCTGCCTGGGCTGCTTCTCAGCAGTTTGCAAAATACTGCTATCCTTTTTTCCAGTCCATAGTAGGGTGACATTGATGAACAGGTTCACAATCTTTCTCTCTGCTCTTCTCCTTCCCACAACTTCTGGACCCTTAATAGTTAGAAGAGGTCAGTTTTTATTTTTAATGGTACTTTTTTACTGGAAATAGTGATCAAACATTTTCATTCATAAAAAAACCCTTAGAATTAACTGTTTATGTATCTAGAAGTTACTGGTAGACTTGATATACTAATGTCTTTGGGGTGCTCATTGTTTTGAAGCCCACAAGAGTATTGCTGTTTGCTGAACTTATACTTCTCAAATTACATTAGCCTGTTCTAACAATAAACAGATTTCAGGGACTTTGCTTAAAATCTTTTACGGCAGTTTGCCTTTGAACCTGCTACAAAATTGTAATGGCTTTTCATTTTGATTTGCTGGCAAGAAACAAGTTGACTGCCCTTTCTTTGGAAAACTCAAAGGCTGAGCATAAAATTATTTTGCTGACGCACCAAATGTTTTTTGTAACTTAACTGCTTTTGTTCTGTAATAAAAGTTGATTGGTATAATGAAAGAATGCTTTACATAAGCATCACACTACTGCAGTGCCCCAGCCTTCACTGAGACACTCAGGCCACGCTTGAATCAACAGGCTCCACGTGGTGCATACTGTAGAATAGAAAGCTCAGAGAAGAAAATGTCCAACTCCAATTATGTCTCTTTTAATTTCTTTATATGTCCAAATTAGGTAACATGCTGTTCCCTTCCACGCTCTCTGAAATGTACATATATGTATATGTTTATGTAGAGATGCATGTATATTCATGTATAAACATGTATATGTATGTATATATGTATTACATATATACATACTATATGTATGTATATATGTATGCATTCAGTTTATTTTCAGGAGTCTATTTTCTGTTTGGCTGGGGACGTGTGGCTGCTATCTCACTGTTAAGTTAGTGTTGTCCAAAAGACATAATTGTCCAAACTGGAATCTCCTTTCTTCTTTCTATTCCCCAAATGTATGATGGAGTACTCTAAGGAAGAAGGCCTGGGAGCTGCTAGCCTGTTAGTGGCTGGTAGTTTCTAAGCAAACTTTCTGAGAAGACAAAAAAAAAGGGCACTGTTTTACTTCCCAGAGTATAGCAGGAGAGGAGGGAGCCATTACACAAACTGTTGCTGTTTTCTCACTGACATTCCAGAAATCACAGATGGTTTTTATTGGCAGTTCTGTCCCAACTAATGTAAGCTTAAGTTAAGGATAGATGCTTTGATAACTGCCTATTCACTAATGTCTTCTACTCTTGCAGTTTAAGATTGCTATTCATTTTTTTATGTAGACAGTCCTCTTTTTTTATACAACCTTCTTTGTCTTCTGGTACTGAAGCATTAAAATCTAAGAACTTGTACTCCCATATGCTATAATTGAGTTTAAATGTTAATTTTCCCAATTTCCTGAAATGTAGGATTAACAGGAGTTTCATATCTTAAGCAATAACAATCTTTTTTGCACCGGAATGACAGAGACTGGATGATCATTTTTTATTTCCAGTAATGGAAGCTACCCTTCTTGTTTAAATGCTACCCCCTCCTCTCCCATATTTTCCCTATCAATCTGATAAAATTCCACTGAAATCCCCACATAGCTCTATGGAACATTCCTGTTGTCTGATGCTGTTGATCACAGAGGTGCCTGACACTTCTCTAACTCATTACTCTTAGTTCCTTTTTTGCTTGAAGTTGCTTTAATTATTAGATCCTTCCTAGTTTTCCCCCTAAATTATTATTAAAAATAATTTCTATGCAGTTTGTCAGGTTAGAAACACAGAAATGGAAGGATTTCTGGGCTAACCAAGTCTAGTTCCTTTCTGCTGCTGTAAGAGCCAGTTCATATAACACTTTTAGCTAGCAAACAAAGCTGCTAAAATCCGTATGTCTTTTGCTCAGGAAGTTTTGATTTATTCAGGATTCCAGTCATGCACGGGACTGAATTTCTTTTGTCCATGTATATTGTCTTTTGCAGTCTTTCCCGATTGCAGCTGGTTTCTGGCTTCATGGAGGAAGGGAAAAATGTCTAAGAAGGTTTCTTGATGCATGACTCTAAGTCCTACGAATTTATAAAGACAAACATAGAGGAGCCTGGCTTTCATAAACTTACTTATCCCACCACCTGTTGTGATGGGCCAGATACCACTCTTCCTATTTCACCCTTTCTAGGGGCAGAGCAGTCCCAACAGCAGATTAGTTTGGGTTTCATGCTGGTCACACACAGTAGAAGGCTCCTTTAAATAAGGCTGGCAGAAGTCCATACTGTCCCTCACTGTGGGAGCAATTAACTCTATTATATAGATAACCAAGCTCATAGAAATGAGGTATGGGTACCATTACATGCCCCTGCAACATTTGTTTAATTGCTAAAGCATTTGTTTATGCACTGCTTTGCTGGAGAAAAAGGTTTTAAAGTGTAAAACAATGATCTATCAGGTACAAACCTGCAACCTTGGGGGAATCATTACAGGGCTCAGATCAGAAGAATTTAAGAAACTTTGTCATATGTCAAATGTCTGAGACCTAAGCTCTACCTCGCAGTTAACTATAAGGCAGTTTTATGGGCTGTCAGTATGAGGAGAGTATTTACATATTTTCATCAGCCAGTAACTGGGGGTTTTATTATTTGTATTTTCTGTCTTCTTGAATTACATTATATCATTTTGCAGCATTGTCGTGTTAACAGACATGTTACCTCAAAGCATCTGATTTACTTCCTTGTACTTGTTTGGTAGAACAATGAAATTAATTCCAGCTTCGTAGTGGCAGCTTTAATGCTTTTTAGGTGGCAGACGCATAGACAGAAAATGTTACGGTAGATGTGCGCATGCAAATATGTATAATGCAACGGATGTTTAAAAGATCGGTGTTGTACAAAAAAAGGAATAGCATATGCTATTCATTATCAAGCTGAAACTAACTACGGAAGAGCAAGTAAGTGCTGTATGTAGGCAAAGATGAAAAATTATCAATACCTGGTAGCTTTCTCCAATATGTTTCTTTCCAAGCTAGTCTCATTTGCCACATGCCTGCTTCTACGTATTTGGCTATATCCAGTGAAACCACCCCTGAAGGCTACTGCTCAGTTTTATTAAATTCAAATATGTAACTTGTTGCGTGTTATGACGCTTGCTTTTCATAATTGTTTCTGGAGACAAGTAAGAGAAAGTTGCAAGGCCCTTTCAAGGTAATGGCTATTTTTTATCATTCTGCAGAACAAATTTTAGTAGGGTTTATAAAGTTTTCAGGGAGATTGAAACCACTGTACCCTAGATAAGAACCATCTCTGGTTGAAGCCTTATAAACATAAATATAAAAAGATATTAATTCTTGCAAATGTGTGCCAAACTTGCGTCTTAAATTTTGTGTGTGCAAAATATAATAGCCTATGTATTTGTATTGTTCTGCCTTACTTTTATTAGACTAACCACATAATCTTAATTGGTATAAGATAAACTGAATAAATTTACTGCTTTGTGATTTCTGATAAATGTTTGCAGATCATAAGCTGCTGTACTCCTGAGATCTGGCCCCTATTATGTGGCAGCTGTATCTGCTTTAGCATAAGCTGTTGTTTAAGGCTGAAAGTTCTTTATTAGTAGTCTCTTATGTCTACCCTGTGTTACCTTTGTTATCATGTAATTAGATGCCAAAATTAAAAAGTGTAAAACGTGGCATACTTTCTGTCCCCGTGAACTTGTTAGAATAATTAAGATTTTGTAAGTAAGTTCAAGCTTCTGGAAAATAAAACAGGATCTTAAGTCTAAAGAAATTGTCTAAATTATGGTTGTGTTTTTTGGTTTTTTTATGAAAGACTATTATGTGATTTATTGTTGGGGTTTTTTTAATACTGACTGCTCTAGGGGAAGTTGATGCAGAAGTTACTTCTACAGGGAATCTGCACCTTGCCGCACGAATGGTATCCATTTCTTCCAGTACTCTTCAGGTATTAGACCCGAAATCTGTCAGTCTTTGAGGTTTAAGTATAAAATACCATTTTCAAGCTATCTAAAGACAGCTATTAATGATCTTTGAAATGAAGAAGGTGGTATGATCACTTATAGAGGAGGGCAAAAGATGGGAATATCTGTTTTAAATTATGATATGTTCTGGTTTATAATCTGTTATTTTGAAACTCATCTGAGGATCCCACGCTGCTTGTCGAAGCTCCCGCACACTTCTGAAACATCCAAATAATTTTCCATGTTGGTCTGTCATTAAAGTATTGATCCTGTCTGCCTTCTAACGGAAATCTAATGAGCTCACAGCCCAAGGTCTTATAGCTGTAAGCTATTTCTTCCAATATCTCATAATAGTTTTCCTGCTTGTTTTTAAACCTACCTACACCTATTTCTCATTTCAGATTAGATGACCTTGGACCATCACACTGTAAGCTGTTAAAATAAATAGTCCTTTGAGTTGCACAGTGACTTTATCTGAACTTTGAGCATTGATGATATGCCACTTTGCTCAGTGTGACTTTCTTTGACTGTATGTTTCAGTTAGCAGAAATGAGCTTTAAAAATACAGTACAGACTTTCTTCAATCAAAAAAAAGAAAATCTACATGCACAAATCTGGCTTTGAAATTTTTTGCCATCTTTTTTCTCCTCCACTCATGGAACTTTTTCCAGAGAAAGTAACACTCCAGAAATAGCAGTAGTAAGTATTGGCATAAACTGTCAAATTGGGGCAAATAAATGATCCCAGATATTCCTTACAGTTGGATATCTCAGAATAACTAATTCAAACACCTTTGGGAGGTAAAATGGCAACTGGGCGATACTATCACATCTACTTGAGGCTTTTCTGGTTCTTTAAGCATCTTGCTATGCTTTAAGAAAAAAACCCACACATGCATTGGGCTGTTTCTGTAGCAGAAATAGACCTCTGCTACCTGGGAGTCACTTGTATTTCATGGCTTTTGTGAGCTCTCTGACATAGAATCGTAGGATCATAGAATAGTTAGGGTTGGAAAGGACCTTAAGATCATCTAGTTCCAACTCTCTTGCCATGGGCAGGGGCACCTCCCACTGGAAATTGGAAATGCACTGTCTGCTATCAAAGCTTCTGACTGAAGTGCTGCAACTATAGGGCAAACCTCTAGACCTGCGCGCATGGATTTGGAACAGGAAAGCAAGTGCTTTTCAGTGAGGTCATACCTGAACTATATAGCAGGGACTTCCTTATACAGAAACAGACATTTTTGGGTCTGTGTGAATGAACTTTTCCTGTATCACAGTATGATCTTCCAGAAACAGGCTGTTCTGTACACAAAACTACTTCCCCCAGGCTGCTCATCATTGTGGTGGAGAAAGTAAACATTTAGGCTGACCTAGAGAAATTAAAATATAGTTTTTAAATGGCATAGGCTCAGAAAATAAGCAAATAAATCTAAATAGTAGATTTTTTTGTAATAGTGGGATTTTATGCATTTTTATTTTTTAGGGGGAGTTTTGGGGTTTTTTTGTGTGTGTGTGGTTTTGGTTTCTTTTTTTGAGGAAAACTCATGCACCATCCCCCCATAGCTCAGTTTGAGGTAATTAACTGAGTATAGCATTAGTGCAATTCTGCATACTTTGGTGGCCACAAAGGTTAGATGAAATTAAATATCATGCTTAAACATTCGTATAAGACATTGCTGGTTAATGACATTTTAACCAATCAGATTTTAGCGGCCGTTGTTTTGGATGACCCCTCCCAGGCTGTTCTGCCACAATCAAGCCATGACCTGAACACATAATCATTAGGAAAACAGAACTTAATTACTCACCTATTAATCCCAGATTTTTAGGTGGAGTCAGCTGTTAGGAGGCCTATGAAGAATTGCACATGCAGTTGTTCGGATGTCAATAGCACAAATGTCATAGTGTAAGTAAGTGCGTGCAAGTATGTGCAGGCCAGAGAGTGACCAGAGTATATTCTTCAGGAAAGCAGGCTTTCAGAACAGGTACAGGGAAGATAGGCCAGGGCATGTCCCTTTTTCTACCCTGCAAAAAATGCAATACTTGCTTAACTATCCTTGTCAAGGGCATCATCTATGCTTTGGTTTATCTTTCAAACTGAGTCAGGAAGTAAATTGTGATTGATATTTTCTTATGTATAGATTGGTAGCTTTTATTGATTTCTGTATCTGTCCTTGTGGCAATGCATGTTTGCACATTTTTAGATCATAAGGTTCTGTTCAACTAGAAATTATTGGGTTTTTGCCTGACGTTTGTTTTTTTGCTTGTTTTGTTTTTGGTTGTGTTTTTTTCTTTAGACTTTTGTGCTTTAACAATCAAGCAATCTTCTATTATGTGAATGGGTATTTCAAGAACAACAGATATTTTAGGAAGCTCATAACCCTGTAATCACTTTCAAAGTATTCACTAAAAGTATAATGCAGTTCAAAAACAATAACCATCATCACCATCATAAAACACAATACATTGAGGAAGGGAGTTCATCCATACAGGCTAATAAACAAGCAGCTATGGCTGCTGTTCTGCTTGTTACCTTCATAGTCTTGTGCATGTTGTATAGTTCACAAAGAGGTTAATGCAGTCATTTCTTCCTCTAAATGAATAGAAACTAGTGAAAGTTTGACTTAGGGTTTTACTTTCTTAGCATGCTAAAAAAGTAATTCTAGATACCTGTGGTCACTGCTGCATTTTTACCTCTTTAGCGTAATTTAAAAATCCCACCTCTTGCGTGAAAAATACTGTGAAACATATAAATGTCCTTATTGACCTCACTTAGGTCTTCGACCTGACCTTACTGAATTCATGTTCATTAATAACAGAAAATAAAAAACTTGAAAATGTTAATGTCTATTAAACTAGACCAGCTTAATAAGGTTGTGTGTAGATTATAGAAGATTGAAGAGCACAACTATTGAGAAGGTAAATCACTGGCAGACCAACACCTGCCTGTGGCAAATTTTCAAATAAAATCTGTACTCTATTTTATTTTTGTAACCTGTACTAACAGAAAAGGGGAAAGATATAGTTTCTCATAGCTTAAAGGAAAGCTTGTGTATTGTCACAGACCCTTTGTGGAAAAGAAAATTAGCTACTTATTCATACAAAAAGGATAAAAGCATAAGAATAGAAGCATAAGAAAAATCAATTATCCCATGCCAAGTAAATTATTAATTTCCTGATAATTTACTGCTTTTTATTTAAAACCAAATGTCTTCCTGTTCATCAAGCATAATTGAGAAAATCTGTTCCTGCAAAATGGTTCTAGGAAATTGTTTACTTCTTCAGGGATCCAAGTGCTCTTGCACAAAGGGGAAAAAAAAAAAGAAAAAGAAAAAACCACGGTAGTTAGATGTCAAACTGTGCCGAGAAAGAAGGAGAAGCTGAATTTCAGCATAAATCTGTCTTGCATGCCTTCTGTGTAATGTCTGGACCAGAGATGTAAGAAATAAATTGTATTCCCCAGACACTTTGCACTTCTATCTGCTGCTCTCAAACAAGAAAAGGAAGTATGATGGAAAAAAAGTTTCATCCTAAAGTACTTTCAAAAGTTTGTATATTTTTCTCCATACTACAAGATTAACTGCATAAATATGTATGTTATATATTTATTCAGACTCTAAGAATACAAAGAACATGACTAGTCTCAGCCTTCCTATGCAGTACAGAGTAGAAAGAAACCCATGTACTGGTATTAACAAATTACCTAATTTCCACACAGTCAGTGTAACTAATGCCTTAGGTATTTTTGTTTATTTCCTGTTTCTAGGATTAACCAGTTCTAGAGCAGGAGGAGAGAAATTAATATCAAACCCAGCTCTTATGTTTATATCTTCATTTTACTGATCCTAAATAAGTTCAGTATATTTGGAGGATGATTCCTATTAAGCAGAAAAAGTCAAGGGTTTTAGAAAGGTACTCTTGGAAAAGTCTTCATCTTTTGACTAATAATTTATAGTCAGCATGATTGTTACTGAAACAGAATCACACAGAATCAGGGAACGGTGAGGCTGGAAGGTACCACCGGGCGCTATCTAGTCCAACCTCCCTGCTCAAGCAGGGTCGCCTACAGCACAGTCCTCAGGATTGTGTCCAGACAGCTCTTGAATTTCTCCAGGGAAGGAGACTCCACAACTACCCTGGGCAGCCTATTCCAGTGCTCAGTCACCCTACCACTAAAGTTCTTCCTCATTTCAGGCGGAACTTCCAGTGCTTTAGTTTATGCCCATTGCCTCTTGTCCTCTTGCTTGTCACCACCGAGAAGAGTCTGGCCCCATCCCTGTGACCCCTTCTCTTCAGATAGTTATACATATTTATCAGATCTCCCAAGTCCTCTCTAGGCTGAACAGGCCCAGCTCAAAACAATCATAAGACAGATGAATATTCCTTGCACAGGAGGAGGAACAAAAGAGGACCTTGAGCTTAAATTGTCATGAAGTCATGGTATTTACTGGAGGAAGTATTTAACTTTATCTAAGACAGAGGAAGAAAAGATGTTCTTATGTTTTGATGTTTTTCTCACTTCATGGGAGAGAAGGGAGATAAGGGAGAAAAAGAGGGAAAATAAATAAATGAAGAAAACACAACCTTCTTTTTCACTGTTTGATGATCTGACATTGGGGGCTTGGATAAGATGACCTCCAAAGGCCCTTTCCACCCTCAGCCATTCTGTGACTTTCAGTTTAAAAGTAAGGGGAGAAAATGAGATTCATAATTTTTATTTTATATTACACTTTCTTTTAAACTGATTTTTTTCCTTCACAACACATCAGTCAGATAAGAAGAATTCCAGGTTAAAGACATGGCACAGGTTTAGAGATAGTGAATATATTTCCAACTAGAGTATTTTCTGGAACTACTCAATTAAATGGAAATACAAGTAGCCTACTATAATGATGTACTTTAATCTGTTTCAGAAACATCTGCTATTAGCTAGTCTTGGCTACTGGCATAGGCAAGCCAGTCTAAATCAATACAGCAATTTAATTAGAACACTGAAATACAGAAGCAAAGTGAGAACTGGTGTCCTTCAGATTAGCTTACTTTTTGCATCCATTTTACTTCTTCTCTATCTCCTGACTATGATAAATTGTAACACAGAGATGTTTATTTTCAAGTTTTTTAAGATGACAATGAAATAAACCAAGCATATTTTAGTGCAGTTTGAGGGCATAGAACTCATAGTTATGTTCAGCCTAAATTCCCACCTTCTGTCATATTTGAAAAAGGAGCAAGAAGATATAGGATGAATTAAGTTATTCTTGTAGGGATGAGAAAAGTCTCATTTCCAAGTCCATATGCATAGACTTTATTTTTCCTCTGAGTAAGAGAACAATGCAAGCTGGCTATTGAGGGGACTTTTTGCACATGTGTTGATATCATTTGATAAACATTATTATGCGGAGAGGAAGCTAGCAGCTGTCCTTTTTTAACTTCTATCCATAAATCTGCAGCATCACTGAATCTGACAAAGTGAAACTCTATCTTTCAGTTTGTGCATAACACTGTTGCCAAACTTCATAAAGATATTTTATGGCCTGTTGAAATGATAAGACACTAGACTTCATGAAAAATGAAGTCTCTAAATGGATATGAGCTATATCATTTGAGAAGTCTAAAAAATATCACTGAATCACAGCTATTAATGACAGCGCTGTGGAGAAATCTCGCCCTGCTTATGACACAGATCTGTTATAAAATATCCAAGCATGCAGTGCCACTAATGATGAGCAATTTTCACCCAGACACTGAATTATGGTATCTAGGTCCAGGGTGCTTGGGTCATTTAAGCTTCCTTTATATGGCAAAAAGAGTAGTGGCAAAGGCTTTCTCACTGCCTTGGTCTGTGCGCAAGGTAGGATACAGCGTACGGTTATCCATTATTTCAAACTCACTGAAGCTGGAACTGCTGTAATCCCACTCTTTCTGCTGCTCCCACTCAGGCATTTCAGGTTTTTTTGCTTGTACAGATGCTATTTTTGCACCAACAAGCAATGAACTGCTTCAGAAAGATATGATCAAAAGTTCAAATCATCTTTTCCTTGAATTACCTTCTGAAATTTCCTCTTATGCAACCACATGAGTATCGGCATTTCACAAGGGAAAGGGTGAGAATGCACATTTGGGGAGGCTGCTAGGTTCAGCTGAGTGAGAATTTTGCGTAACACATTGGATCTGGTAAAGGGTGACTGAAGTTCATCTAAACATGTGAGCTGTTTATAATCTGTCTGCTAGAAGCTGCTCTCCTAATAACCATGATATCCTAAATTGACCTTTTCAGTGTCCATTTAGTCCTTGAAAACATCAGCTGATAGGATGGTAAAGCTGTCAGGAGGGGCAGATTGGAGGGGCGGTTGAGTTCAAAGAAAACTTTAATCTGAAGATCTATTGGGGTTGTTACTGGCAGCTTCCACAAGACTGGTCATGGCTGATGCAGTGTATTCTCTGGGTGGTTTAATGTTTAAGCAAGAAAAATCCTCACATAAATTATGAAGTTTCAGGTGTACAAGTCTCTAAGCATAGTCCTATCTAAAGGATTCTGCAGTACTCTAAGCTCAAGGCAGTTGTTGCTATGCCTATACAGTTGACAGTGTTTCCCAACAGTGTTGCAACTCATGCTCAAGCGTGGTGGGGAAAATTTCTCCATCACTGCTATGTCTACCAGACAGAGGACCGAAAGAAATGATGACATTGTAGACTGAGCTTCTCAGAGTTTTTTGTTTACCTTCTGGTGTGTGGGTTCTTTTATTTTCTGTTTTCTGTCATCATCCTGGATTTATTTTCACTAGACTAGCTGCCACAACAACATTGAAAAATTTTGATTCTGAGGAGCAGCCCTGTTAACTTGGCCCTTCACCAATGGCCGAGTTATGAAGGACACTTTGTAGATGGTAGATCGAAGAAGAGGAAACAGTGACAATATTTTGTTCATATTTGGTTTTTTTTCTGTCTGACTTAACTTACAAAGTCGTCTTATTTTTTGTTTTGTTTCCTGCTGCCTAGATCTTGTTCTGCAAATATCAGTGTATCATGGAATCATAGAATCTGTCAATATTTTTTTTTTCCCTTACCTGAAGAGAAATAAAATTGCTCTTCAGCTTCAAATTTTTGAACAGTAGTTTCGGTTTGCCTTTTGCTTCAGTAGGACAGAAGTTCCTTGTGTTGTTTCTACTTGCTTTCCTTCCAGAGTTTAAAATCTACTTCCTTCCTATGTATTAAGCTCTCCTTATCACATTGATTTTTTGTGTGATGAATTTTTCCTCATTTGTTTTCCCCTTTTAATTTCTATTTTAACAGGATATTTATACTGAAATTGAACATAATTATTCTCCTGTTTTCTAGTAACTCATACCTTTAAGCTGATTTTAGCTGTTCCAAATTGGATTAAAAAACTGAAAGAAATATCAGCTGTCATGCTTCCAGGTATTCCGTTACTTTGCAGGATTAGGAATGCACTTAATAAGTGTTTTTTCCATAAAACTGTCTGCTGCAGCAGTTCAAAACTTGCCTGGAAGCGGCTAATACTAGCCAATGTTGAAAAGAGGATAACCACACTTCATATACCATTGATACAATCAACATTGCAAATCCCCTCTTCTATGATAATGCTTCTTGTGTCTAGGCAATTGCACATCACAACTGTACAGGTCTTCATTTACACATGAAAATCACCTTCTTTAAACTTGTCTTTTGTTATTATTAAACTTACGACAAAATGAAGAAACTGCTTATCATAGAGGGAGAAGTGGAGTAGTCTTTGAGATAAATAAATATAAGACAACGCACTGAAACCAGCAGAGATTGTCTCAGTTTGCATTAGTTACCAACACAGACTTAGCACTAGAGAAAGCCTGGGTCACAGTGGCAAGGATCTTTTTCCTTTTTCTGCCTCCAGCCTTTCTCTTTGCCTTCCCTTCCCCCCGCCTTCAGTTGGAGAGCAATGGAAAGGCTTCAGTGACCTTGATACATTTCCATGTCTCTTTGGAGATGAGACCAGATCTTATAAAGTTCACATGTGCATATTAAGCCTATAACCATCTGCTGCAATTATGAACAGTGTGGTGGTTAAGTTTAGCATTTGGGGAGGAGATCTGAAAGTCAGCTGTGCTTCAGCTGTAGTGAAGTATCTTAGGTTGACTGGAACAAGTGAAAAATAACAGCAGTAAATGAGCAGCTGATTTTTTTAATGGGTTAGGTTGTGGGGTATTTAAGATCGGGAATAGCAACAGAGGGTGGTATGCTTATATCTCAGATCTAACAGGAATTAAAATAATTTTGATGTCCTTAGGATGCTGAACGAGCTTCTTGAAGGTGTTTTGGTTTGTTTGGGTTTTTTTTCTTTTTAGATTGTGATGCTCTAAAAAGAGTAGACTCATACCTTAGCATACATTTGCTGTGTTTTAAGCAGAACTCTGCAATTTAGTTGCTCTTTTGGAAGCTGTCACTTCCTTCCTGTGTGAGGAGATGGAATACATTAAGTAGCAAGTGCTCCTGGTGGGCTGTAGGAGCAACCATCTCTCTAGAATGAGTGTCTGTTGTGTAAAATCCAGGTATTTATGACTCATACGTTTCATATTCTGTGAAAGCACACATCTAGGTATCTCTCAGGGTTTCAGATGCTTGTTTTTTTTTTATTTTGTTGCTTCTTTCCTATATGCTAAGAAGCTTTTGTGATGTTACAACTCTGAGAGGTGCCACTGCATATTTTTTCTAGAAGCCATAAATATGATAATGAAGTACATTCTTTCTGAGAATGTTTCAGTTATTTAGATTAAGATGAGAATTAGAAAGTAGCCTCCTTATGGAAATTCCATTTGGCCAGGGTTTGTTGTCTTTAGTGTGAGTGTTTAGTGTATCCACTTGATTTTGGCAAATAAGAGAAAAGTCTAGCTCCATCACGACTTGATAAACACTTCTTTTCAAGTGTTATGTGTTCTTGTGAACAGGTAATCAAAGTCTGGGCCTGCAGCCAAGGGACTCTAGGGGATGATGAAATGTATTATAAGTCCAAACAAGTGAAAAAATTATTCAGTACAATGTGTAGGCTCATTCTGTTGTATGGCCAGTACAAGAAAGACATAGGTATGCATGAGCAAGGGGCAGTGTATAGCAGGTCATTATCCTAAACAGTTTTGAAGTATCTAAAGTACAGTAGGGAAATCAATACTGCTGCAGTAGCTTCTCAGAGTTGCCAGTAGTGTCCCCTGGCATGGTGTGAAGGAGTACAGAAAGGTGGAGGGCTTGAAGGAAAAGACTTACTTATAATTTGTACGCAATGTTTCTTTTATGAACTGGAACATTTAGAAATTAGCAATAACTTTGCTGAAGTGTTATTCAAACTTGCTAAAGTTCACTTGAAATTATTTTGACTGTAAATGCCCTTGTTTTTTCTGGGAGGCAGGGGAAGGCATGAGGAACAGAAGGTTGTTTGAATTGTTACCCCAGCCCTCTACTGAACTTGAACTTCGCTACTGAGCACAGATTGTTAATAACTTCAAGTACTATTTCTATATGAGTTTGCTACTTGATTGTTCAACAATTGTGATTCTGCAGATTTTGTTTCTTGGTTTGATTTTATTTACTTATATATGGAACTGCGTAAATATGACTTAATGTGTAGTGTTTCATCCAGGATTTAAAGAACTTTGGATACTTTGAAGGTATCAAGTTTGCAAGAATGTGCTAGAAACTTGGTTTGATTCAATACAAGCAATTTAATTACAAAATTATTTCATGTGCCTTCAAATAAGAAATATAAAAATAACTTGAATTTCTGATTCATATTACCTGTAAAAACGCTTGAAATAAACTTTTAATACAGATGAGAAAATGCATGCAGGAATCCTATTCTATGCTCTTTTTTCATTACTGTAACATACTTGCTGTCTTGATTTATATCTTAATAAATGATTCTGTATATTTATAAGAAGTTTGTTTTTAAAATAAAACAAACCAAACAGAACCCCTCTGGAACTTTAAAGTACCTGACACTTCTGCACATTTTCAGAAGTTCTTTTCAAACCATGGTTTAAAGAGAGCACAGGCATTCATCTGAGCTATTTTATGTTTACAAAATTATTTATTTTCAGTGGGGCCTATTTGGTCATTTGTAGGTTTTAGATGGTCTCTAGTTCTGATGTGAAGAGCAAGTGAGATCATCAGACTTTTAAGTTCTAAGGATATAACTTGGAATATATTGCTTAGTATATTAATATTGGGGAGTTTAGAGTTTCTATAACGGGTTCCAACTCTGTTGTAATCCATAGCAAAAGCTTCCTAACAATTAGTGTTGCCATTTAAGTCTAGCTGGTAATTTAGTACCACGCGGCCGTTTGCTCACTCCTCCCCTGCGTCCCCTCCACTCCCGGAGGGATGGAGAGGAGAATTGGAAGAATGTAACTCACACGGGTTGAGATAAGAACAGTCCAGTAACTAAGGTATAACACAAACCACTGCTGCTGCCACCAATAATAATAATGA